>ML400053.1:0-115091 GCA_005239525.1 Nicotiana knightiana | reverse complement strand
AGGTAGGGGACGAGGGCGTCCCTGAGCTATTCCAGTCATACCACCACCAGAGGACCCTACTATAAAGGAGAAGGGTGAGGTGCCCCCAGAAGGTCCTGCTCCAGTGGACTTTATGACGGTGCCAGGATTCCAGGAGATCATGGTCCGTATGATGCGATTCATGGACACCATGTCCCAGGCCAGTTTATTTCTGGCAGATTCGGCCACATCTCATGGGGGAGGGGGAGGCCCAGACACCTACCGCCTAGGCTACAGATCAGGCAGCATCAATTCATCATACACTGGGTACACTGCCCGTGGGTGGGGCCCAGCTTGTAGCAGCAGCACCTGAGCTCAGACCAGCTGCGGACGGTGATCCGCAGAAGTTACTAGATAGATGGACCCGATTTCACCCTCCTATATTCGGGGGTGAGAAGGGCGAGGATGCCCAGGACATTATTGATAGGTGCAGGGACATAATGCACAACATGAGGATACTGGAGTCCCATGGAGTAGACTTCACTACTTTTCAGCTTGAGGGCAGGGCCCGCAGATGGTGGCAATCCTATATCCTGGTAGACCGACAGGTTCCCCTTCCATCACTTAGGAGCAGTTCACTCAGCTGTTCCTAAACAGGTATATT
Organism: Nicotiana knightiana; assembly: GCA_005239525.1. Lineage (NCBI taxonomy): Eukaryota > Viridiplantae > Streptophyta > Magnoliopsida > Solanales > Solanaceae > Nicotiana > Nicotiana knightiana. The sequence goes on along the minus strand of ML400053.1, from coordinate 114,469 downwards.
CCACCCTCCGAGAGGGAAGACCTGCGATATCTGTTTGAGCAGCTGGAGCAGGGACATATGTCAGTGACAAACTACGAGGCCACCTTTTCTGAGTTGTCTCATCATGCCCTTATGATACTTCCTACTGCTGTTGAGAGAGTGCAGAGATTTGTAGCTGGGCTGCACTCAGGTATTAGGGCCAACATGGCCCAAGAGGTGGAGATGGAGACTCCCTATCAGCTTGTGGTCGACATAGCTCGCTGGATTGAGGGTTATCATTTGAGAGGCATAGAGCAGGTTCAGCAGGATAAGATAGCTAGATTTTCAGGAGATTTCAGAGGTGCCCCAGCCAGGGGTAGATGTCAGCTTGGTAGAGGCTAGCCTAGCAGGCCTCCATATTCAGCTCCTCCACCACCTCCACGTGGTGCTCCTGTTGAGCCCTATTTCAGCGCAATGCTAGAGAGTTCCTACCGCCCACCAGCCATTCAGGGTTCCTCAGGCGGGTATTCCGGTCATCAGGGGTCTTCTAGTCCATACTTTAGTGCCATGCCGGAGAGTTCTCACCGTCCCCTAGCAGTTCAGGTCCCTTCTTCATGGCGGCAGGCCATGCCACCATCTAGATGTTACGAGTGTTGGGACCTAGGCCATATGAGGAGGACTCATCCCAGGCTTCGTGGCAAGGCCATTCAGCAGAGCTATCAGCCTACACTTTCAGCACCGACAATTCGTCCACCCAGAGGTGGAGGGCAAACTGGTAGAGGTCGTCCCAGAGGTGGAGGCCAGGAAGGGGGAGCTCTGCCGGACCCCTATTCATTCCAACAGGGGTCAGTCTTCCTGTGCTCCAGCTAGATTCTATGCTATCCCGGCCAGACCATATACAGTGGCCTCAGACGCCGTGATCACAGGTATTATTATAGTATGTGGTGGAGAGGCATCAGTGTTATTTGATCTAGGATCCACTTATTCCTATGTTTCGGTCTTATTTGCTCATTTTCTGGATGTCCCCCATGAGTCCTTGGGTTCTCCTATTTATGTGTCCACTCCCGTGGGTGATTCTGTGGTTGTAGACCAGATTTGTCGGTCCTGTGTAATTTCGTTTTGTGGGTTCGAGACTTGAGCGGATCTCTTATTGCTCGACATGGTTGATTTCAAGATTATTTTAGGCATGGATTGGCTATCTTCTTATCACGCCATGGTAGATTGCCATGCCAAGACAGTTACTTTAGTCATGCCAGAGTCGCCTAGGCTAGAGTGGAGAGGTTCCTCAGTTAGTGAAGCCAGTCGGGTTATTTCATTTCTGAAGGATCAACACATGGTCGAGAAGGCTTGTCTGGCCTACCTCGCCTATGTGAGTGACATCACCGCCGAGTCTCCGACGATTGATTCAGTGCCAGTTGTTTGAGAGTTTGCTGATGTATTTCCTTCGGACCTTTCGGGCATGCCTCCGGATCGTGATATTGATTTTTGCATTGATTTAGCTCCAGGAACCCAACCTATATCTATTCCTCCGTACCGTATGGCTCCGAAAGAGTTGAAGGAGTTGAAGAAGCATCTTGAGGAGTTATTATCTAAAGGGTTCATCAGGCCGAGTGTATCGCCATGGGGTGTTCCAGTTCTACTCGTGAAGAAAAAGGATGGGTCCATGCGGATGTGTATTGATTACCGCCAGTTGAACAAGGTTACCATTAAGAACAATTATCCTTTGCCGCACATCGATGATTTGTTTGACAAGTTGCAGGGTGCTCGGGTGTTTTCTAAGATTGATTTGAGATCGGGGTATCATCAGTTGAGGATTCGAGCTTCAGACGTTCCGAAGACTGCTTTTCGTACGAGATATTGCCTTCCGGTTCTGGGATATATACAGTATATTACGATGCTTCACACGTTGGCTTGGTGTGTGTATTGATGCAGGAAGGGAGAGTTATTGCTTATGCTTCGCGCCAGCTGAAGATTCATTAGAAGAATTATCCTTTGCACGGTTTGGAGTTGGCAACGATTGTTCATGCTCTTAAGATTTGGAGGCACTACTTGTATGGAGTGTCCTATGAGGTTTATACAGACCACCGTAGCTTGCAGCACTCGTTCAAGCAGAAGGATCTTAATTTGAGGCAGCGCAGATGGCTTGAGTTGTTGAAGGATTATGATATCACCATTCTTTATCACCCGGGCAAGGCAAATGTGGTAGCATATCATTGAGCAGGAAGGTAGGGAGTATGGGTAGCTTGACTTATATTGCAGGAGAGGAGAGAACTCTAGCCTTGGACATTCAGTCCTTGGCCAATCGCCTGGTGAGACTATACCTTTTAGAGCCCCGTCGAGTTCTTTCACATGTGGTTGCTCAGTCTTCGTTATTGGGGGAGATTAAGGCTCGGCAGTATGATGATCCGTGTTTGGCTGAGCTACAAGAGACAGTGGTTCAGGGTAGGTCCAAGGAGATTATTATTGGCGAGGATGGTCTTCTCAGACTTTAGGGCCGCTTATGTGTTTCTAAGGTTGATGGCCTGAGGGAGAGGATTCTAGAGGAGGCACACAGTTCTCAGTATTCTTTTCATCCTGGTGCTACGAAAATTTATCGTGATTTGAAGCAGCCTTACTGGTGGAGGCGAATGAAGAAGGACATTGTGGAGTATGTGGCTAGGTGTCTTAATTGCCAGCAGGTTAAGTATGAGCACCAGAGGCCAGAGGCCTACTTCAGCAGATGCCCATTCCTGAGTGGAAAGGGGAGCGCATCACTATGGACTTCGTGGTTGGGTTGCCTCGGACCTTGCGGAAGGTTGACGCGGTTTGGGTCATTGTGGATAGATTGACCAAATCGGCGCATTTCATTCCAGTAGCTACTACATATACTTCTGAGAGGTTGGCCCAGATCTACATTCGGGAGATAGTCCGGTTGCATGGTGTGCCGGTGTCCATTATATCAGATCGAGGTCCTCAGTTCACCTCGCACTTCTGGAGAGCATTGCATAGTGATATGGGTACCCAGATAGACCTCAACACAATATTTTACCCTCAGACTGATGGTCAGTCGGAGCGTACAGTTCAGATAGTGGAGGACATGCTCAGGGCATGTGATTGACTTCGGAGGTCAGTGGGACTAGTTCTTGCCTTTGGCCGAGTTTGCTTACAATAATAGTTATCAGTCCAGCATTGAGATGGCACCATTTGAGGCTTTGTATGGTCAGCGATGTCGTTCTCCTATCGGGTGGTTTGAGCATGGCGAGGCTAAGTTATATGGCATCAGCCTGGTGAGGGATGCTTTGGAGAAAGTGAAGTTGATTCAGGAGAGGCTCCGCACAGCACAGTCCAGACAGAAGAGTTACTCGGATCAGAGGGCGCGTAATGTATCAACTATGGAGGGAGATAGGGTCCTGTTGAATGTATCGCCTATGAAGGGTATTATGAGGTTTGGGAAGAAGGGAAAGTTAAGCCCGAGGTTTATAGGTCCCTTCAAGGTGTTGAGGCAAGTTGGGGAGGTTGCCTATGAGCTGGCCTTGCCGCCCAGTTTATCAGGAGTTCATCCAGTTTTTCATGTATCCATGCTCCGGAGGTACCACACCGACATCTCTCACATGGTTGATTTCATCACTATTCAGTTGGATAAGAGGTTGGGATACGAGGAGGATCCAGTTGCTATTATTGATAGACAGAACCGCCAGTTGAAGGTCCAAGAGAGTTTCTGCCGTAAAGGTCCAATGGAAGGGCCAACCAGTTGATGAGGCGACCTGGGAGTCCGAAGAGGACATGCGGAGCAGATATCCACACTTATTCAGCACTTCAGGTATGATTCTAGACCCGTTCAAGGATGAACATTTGTTTAAGAGGTGGAGAATGTAACGACCCGACCGGTCATTTTGCGTTATCGTACCCCGTTCCCTAAATAAAACTTCCCATAGCGGCTTATTATGACTTATGACTTGCGGGGCCGGGTGGTCCGGGATTCGGAAGTGTTTAGAGTGCTATAGGAACACTTGGTTCCTTAAGGTTGGCCTTTAAGGCCAAGTTTGACTTCGGTCAACATTTTGGGTAAACGACCCCGGAATCGAGTTTCGACGATTCTGGTAGCTTCGTATAATGATGTCGGACCTGGGCGTATGTTCGGAATGGGTTTCTGATGACCCGCAGGCATTTCAGCACCCAATATTGAAATTAGAAGTCCCTTAAGTTTCTATTGTGGTTTGGGGCGTGTTTTTGTGTTATCGAGGTCCGAATGGAATTCTGAGATCGGGAATAGTTCCATTATGTTCCTAAGTCGGTTTGGTGCATTGTTAACCAAGTCAAGAAAACTTAATGTTCCTAAGTTTTGTTCTAGGGGTTTGAGGTGTGCTTTTGAGTTTTAGCATTGTTTTGTGTGTTCCGAAGGCTCGAGCGAGTCCGTATTATGATTTTGGGACTTGTTAGTATATTTTGACGGGGGCTCGGGTGGGCCCAGGTGGCTCTGGGACACCACACGAGGCCAAAAACCAGCTGAAATAGCTGATGGTGCACCTGTTCTGGTGTGATCCGCAGGTGCGGTTGCCCAGTCGCAGGTGCGACCCCCAGCGGGCAGTCCATTTCTCGCAGGTGCAGACAAAGTTCCGCAGGTGCAGGCCCAGGCTTCCTCGTCAATTTCCGCAGGTGCGAGCCTTTGCTCGCAGGTGCGAGACCGCATGTGCGATCCTCGAGCCGCAGGTGCGGAAACACTGTCAGACAGTGTGTTTATTAAATACATGATTTTTCATTATTTCTTCATTTCTTCCTCCATTAGGACACCTTGAAAGCTTGGGAAAAGAGCTTAACGATCCAATCACTGAAAGGTAAGTAAATTCTATCTTAAAGTGGTTAATGCATGCATTCTTAGTAGGATTTAACTACTTAATTGGTGGAAAATTTAGGAATTTGGATAGTAACCTAGGGCCTTTGAGAATTTAAAAAATTACCCGTCAATTAGCTATGAAATCAAGTAAAAATCATGTATTAACGATCCTTAGGCTATGGGTGAGTGTTTTCTTCAAAAAAATTTTGAATCCGAGCATGCGTGCCCGGGGTTGGATTTTAGGATTTCTTCAAGAATGGCGAATTTGACTTAGTAGTAGGAGGATTTCCATACTTTGAGCATAAATTGATGAATTTGTATAACATTTGGCTAGTTTCGAGTCCTCGGGTGTAGAGTTCGGAGTTTCAGGATCGTTCTTGGTCCGGGGAGTAGATTCGTCACGAGGTGAGTCTCCTTTCTAATCTTGTAATAGGGAATTGTCCCCATAGGTGATTATAAATAATTGCATGTCCTTATTTTCGGGGGCTATGCACGCACAAAGTGACGAGAGTCCATGCGTAGCTACTACTATGTTATGTTGGGTGGTTCTAGGACTCACCAGCATGCTTATATGTGTCTTACATGTATTCCTAAACGTATTTTGAGTTGATTATTATCCTTGATTTGGCATGAGAATATTAGGAAGTTGTGTTCCATGATATATTGCTTATGTTCTTGCCTTAAATAATAATCTCTGTTAATTCCTTAAAAATTTATAATTTTATGTATGTATACGGCACCGCGTCACATGTATGATTTGTGAGCGGAATAGGCCTACTATTATGTCAACCGTGTCGCATGTTCGATTCGCGAGTGGGGTAATAGATGCATCTATGGTTCGAGCCATTCGACCCTCGTCAATGCACATTTATTTTTGCGACGTTTCGGCCGTACGCTTCCGGCCTATTATGTGCTGTATGATTTACTGGGAATTTGTTGTAATTGTATAAACTGGTTCATGTTAATAAGGGAATTTAGTACATTATGTGCTAGTGAAATTTGAGATGCCAAGGTAAATACAACTATACTTGATAATTTATATCTTTGTGATTTCTACGACTGTTATGCCAGCCTAGTTCCTATTAAATCATGTTATTTAGAAATGTTGACCCTAGTAAGTATCACGTCTACCTCTCGTCACTACCTCTTCGAGGTTAGGCGGGATACTCACTGGTTACATATTTGTTTTATGTACTCATGCTGCACTTCTGTACTTAATTGTACAGGTTTTGAGGCTGGTGCATCTGCTTATCAGACTGGAGCTCGATTCTGATCTTAGTTGGACCCTACTTCACGGTGAGCTGCTTCTCCTAACGATCCTCGGCAGCACCATGGAGTTTTCTTTTGCTTTTTTCCCGACTATATCTTTTAAATTGTGGGATTGTTTATTATTTTTTGTAGATTCTGTTAGTATGCCCGTAGGACTTGTGACACTAGTTCCTGGCACACACGTAGTTATTATTTTGGTTTGCGGGTCTATATATATATATATATATTGGCTCATTCCTCTTTTTGACTGGTTTTGGTAAAAAATGGCTTGCTATCTTTTTCAATAAATGATTTGAACTTTAAAAACTTGGCACGTATTGGGACGTTTAACCAAGCATGGGAGGAATCCTTAGTAATTTAAGTGTGGGCTTGCCTAACCTCGGTGTTGGGCACCATCACGACCTGAGTTAGTATTTTGGTCCATGACACATACGTAAGAAATAATAAACTTGACAACAAACATGTATGGTAGAAGGCCATTTGGTATTAAAGTATTTAAGTGTTCTTTTTTATAGGTAACTATTGGAATCATTTTCTGCTGAGCCAAAAAATGAAAAATATTTTATTTTTATTATAAAATTTTTCAATTAATCTTTTATTTAGTTGATCAACATATTTATTTCTGCTAGCTAAGATATCTTTTTAATTCTATCATGTGATTTGAACAAATTGCGTTTTAATCTAATGATAGAAATATTTCTCTTATTAAATCCACTGTTCGGAAAAATCTAATCATCTATTACTAGATGCTCTGATTCGCATCTTGTCACGACCCGAAATCCAATAAGGTCGTGATGGCGCTGTACACCAATGCCGGGCAAGCCACCACAAAATAGTTAAATTAAATTCCTATTCTAGCGTTTGAAATCTTTATTACCTTTCATTTCATTATATAATAAGTGAATAAAAATCCGTTAAGTAAGTAACGATGGTTTAACAATGCATTTAAATAAAATACATCCCAAACTCATCCCAGAACCCGGTGTCACAAGTGCATGAGCAAATTTCTAAGAAAAAAAGTATACATGTAATACAATGTCTGTCCGGAGTACAAACTGGCCAAGGAATATAAAGTACAATACAATACATCCAAGGGAGACTCTGTCGGCTGCTGGTCGTCTCGGGATGGTGCAGCTCGTCTAAATCTCCAGGTCAGCCACATCACTGCGTCAAGCAGAGCCACTAGCTATGAATGTACCTGTGCAATATAATGCACAACAAGTGTAGCATGAGTACGTAAACAACGTGTACTCAGTAAGTATCTCGCCTAACCTCGAAGAGGTAGTGCCGAGAGGTCAAATTTGACACTTGCTAAAGGGCAGTTTGATAAAATCAAGGGTGACACTAAGCATGGATATCATAGGCAATTTAACAAGTAGCGACAGGAAATAACAACTTCTTTCCCATTTAATATTCTTAAATCCTCGTCATTTCAGTTGATAATTTAAAATTTCCAGGCCAGTAATCAGGTAAAAATCACAGAAAGTATGCAGCAAATATCATGCGCAAGCAATGCCGAGGGTCAAACGGCACGAACCAACGATAATAAAATGTGCACTACCGAAGGGTCGAACGACTTGAACCATAGATGCATCTATTACCCCGCTCGCGAATCGATCATGCGACGCGGTCATATATAATAATAGAGTTACCCTGCTCGCGAATCATACATGCGACTCAGGTACTCATAGATACACATATTCACACATTAAATTCACATTTTATTAGGAAAATAGTTACTCAAGGAAGTGATAAAATTCTCTTTTTAATGGACTCGAAGATAATATTTAAATCATTTCTGGAAATTCACTTGCCAAGTTCGGTAAGGTTTTAAATATTATAAATTTATCAGTAGGGCTACAAGTACGGCAAGTAAAACATGCTTTATCAGGAAAATAATTACCCAAGGAAAATTATTTCCCTTTCTAGATGATTAAGAAAATAAACTTTAACCTTCTTAGGTATTCAGTTACTAATTCGATAATTTTAACGGTCTAATTTTTATTAGCAAAATTACAAGTACAACAAGTAAAGCATGCTAGTGGGTCCTAGACTACCCAAACACAAGCATGATAGTAGCTATGCACGGACTCCTGTCACCTCGTGCGTACGTAGCCCCCAAAAATAGTAGCACATATTCGATTAGTTCACCTATGGGGACAATTCCCCCTCACAGGGTTAGAAAGGAGACTTACCTCGCTCCGAAGATTCATAACCGGCCTCCAAGCCCTTCTGACGACTCAAATTGATGCACAACGCCCCAAAACTATCCAAATAATGGGCAAACCCATGAAAATATACTCTAAGACTTATAACAATTATACTTATAACAGTTCAAATTATATAAATTCCCAACTCCGCTCGAAAAGTTGACCAAATTTCCCTCGGGCCCACGTGCCCTGATTCCGAAATTTCTCGAAGATAAACTCTACCCATAGCCTTAATAACTCAAATATATAATTTACTCTAATTTTCATGCTCAAATTCGTGGGAAAAATCCAAAAATACAAATTCTAGGTTTTCTTCCAAATCCCATAATTTTCCACAAATTCCCACATTTAAATCCGTACCTAAACCATGTATTTAACTTAAAATGAATTGGAACAACTTACCTTGTGATGCTTGAAGAAAATCTCCCCTTGAATCTCTCCACAATCGCCCACACCAAATGAAAATAGGAGAAGAATGGCCAAATTTCCCGTTTTTAAAACATTGCACTGCCTCCAGTCCTTCCGCACCTGTGCTGACTACGCCCGCACCTGCGCGCCCACAGGTGCGCCCAAACTCTCGCACCTGCGGCTGACTCCTTCCCCAGCCAGCTCCACGCCTGCGCTCTCTCGTCCGCATCTACGCCTTCGCAGGTGCGGAAATAACCTCGCACTTGCGGCTCCCAGCCAAGCCATCCCTTTTCCGCTTCTGCAACGCTATAGCCGCACCTGCAGCCAAAACCTCGCAGGTGCGGTCACACCAGATGACAACAGCCTCAGCTTTCTCTCAACTCCAAATTTGATCCGTTAACCACCCGGAATCCACCCGAGGACCCCGGGACCCCGTCCAATTACACCAACCTGCTCCAAAATATAATACGGACCTGTCCGAGGCCTCAATTCACATCAAATAACATCAAAACAATGGATCACTTCAAAATTCTATCTTTATGAACTTCGAAATTTCCAACTTCTACATTCGATGCTGAAACCTATCAAATCATGTCCGATTGACCCCAAATTTTGCACACAAGTCACATTCAACATTACGGACCTGCTCCAACTTTCAGAATCGCATTCCGACCCCGAAATCAAAATTTACACTTCCGATCGGATTTCTCAAAAACCTTCAAATTTCTATCTTTAGCCAAATGACTTCAAAATAATATACGGACCTCCGAATTCACTTCCGGTCATACTCCCAACTCCATAATCACCATACGGAGCTATTCCCAGACCCAGAATCCCAAACAGATATCAATATCACTGAAATTCACTTCAACCCAGACTTATGAAATTTCTTGTAAAATGCTGACTTCTACAATATGCGCCGAAACACTCCTGGGTCGTCCAAAAGTCGTTCTGAACATACGCCCAAGTCCGAAATCATCATACAAATCTTCTAGAACCTTCAAATCCTGATTCTGAGGTCGTTTACTCAAAATTCTAATCTTAGTCAATTCTTCCAACTTAAGGCTTCCGAAATGAAAATTTTCTTTCCAAATTGACTCTAAACTTCTCAAAAGTCAACTCCGACCACGCCTACGAGTCATAATAACTGAAATGAAGCTGCTCATGGCCTCAAACCGCCAAACAACGCGTTAGATCTCAAAACGACCGGCCGGGTCGTTACATTCTCTCCCAATTAAACATACGTTCGTCCTTGAACGTGCCATGAACTGCTCTGGAATTGCCCAAATTCATTGTTTAACACTTCGTGCACATACGTGTGCTGTCACCACTCAGTTGAGCTCATTATCTCGATCAAATCTGACGATATCCTCCTTTATCCATACAATATGCTCAGAACTGTCACGACCCCAAATCCTAACTGGCCGTGATGGTGCCTATCGTGGAACTAGGCTAGCCACTATCACGTAACTACACATTACTTTAATATAATTTCTCAAAAATCATAATAATATGCATAAAATATTCTAAGTCTTTAACCAAGCATGATATAATCTAACAGTCTAAACTATTCCCCAGAACTGGAGTCAACTGATCACGAGCATCTAAGAATAATACTAACACTGCTAATGTCATAATACACTGTCTTAGAACAAAATACTAAATACTAATGAAGGAAGGGAAATGGAGAAGCTGTGGATGCTAGACAGCTACCTCGATATCCCAAAGCTGACGATGAACGATCTCAGATGGCTACTGCTCAGAACCAGTACCTGGATCTGCAGACAGAGGTGCATGGAGTAATGATGAGTACGCCAACTCAGTAGTAATGAAAATAAATCAAGTCTGAAGATAAGAAAACACACAACACAGAACACCAATCCACATATAGTAAGATACGGAGTATTAATACAGTATACATTTAATACATAAGTTGAAAACCTATTTTCGTAAAAAGAATCCTTTGAGCAACTATAATTTCTGGTATTTCTCAGTAAAATTCCCAAAATATCAGTATAAAAGATGAAATGAATCATAATCAAAACTCAGCAAAATATCATTATAAATCCGCCCCTCGGGCCAAATCATCACTCGTAAATCAATCACTCAGCACCTCACCATCACTCAGTAACAGTCACTTAGCACATCATAGTCACTCATGCCTCCCAATCACTCGTCACTCAGCACTCGCACTCAGTAGGTACCTGCACTCACTGGGGGTGTGTACAGATTTCGGAGGGGCTCCTACAGCCCAAGCACTATAAACAAGCCAAATCATGGCATCAATCACTCTCAGGCACTCGACCTCTCTAATATTATAACATCCTCATAATATTGGCCCTCGGCCTCACTCAGTCAGGCACTCTCAACATGCCACTTGGGCCATAAATAAATAGGGTTCTCGACCCAAAACAGTATTTCATTTCAAGAATTAATATCAACAAGTGTTGAGTGTCAAAACAATTTATCAGGAAAGACTGATTGTAAAATCATAATTTCTAAATGAGGAATTATCAGGAAAATAGCCCCCAAAGGATTAAAACGGATCGACACTAGGCCCCAAACATGGCTTACAGCCCAATTATATCAAAACATATCAATACTATAAACAATAGGCTTTAAAAGCAATTTCGCAACTCAATAATTGCCTAAAACGGAAACATATTTCTAAATTTCCAATTCGTGCACGCCCCACACTCGTCATCCAGTGTGTGCGTCACTCCAAAACCGTGAAAGGATGTAAAGTCTGGGGTTTCATACCCTCAGGACAGGATTTAAAGACATTACTTACCTCAAACTAGCCCGAAAAGCTACTCCGCAACACGATTGCCCATTGAATCAACTTCCGAATGCTCCAAATCTATCAAGTTCAGATTTTTCACATCAAAATATGCTAGGGGAATGAAGCCCAATCGAAAAATATCAACTTTATGCACAAAACCCGAAATTAGCCAAAACCCGACCCCCGGGCCCACGTCTCAGAACTCGACAAACTTTATACCAAAATGGTCCTCATCATCTCATGATTCCGTACATATAAATAACGCTGAAATTGGAATCCAAATGACCCCTCAAATCACCCCTAGAAGGTCTATTAAACTCAAGCCCTAGTTTCCCCTTTTTCCACTGGTTTTCCCTAATTAAACACTGTTAGTTTGATCGTTAATCACATATTTAACTCAAAAATAGGAAGAAATCACTTACCTAGTGTTGCTTGGTGAAAATCCCTCCTTGATCTCTACAAAATCGTCCAAGCCAAATGAAAGAAATGGGCCAAAACTCGATTTTACAACAATTTGCCCAGGCTTCATCGAGTTGTACATTGTGCTGTACAGGTTGTACATCCTATTATAATTTTCCCCAACTGTACACATTATATTAAAACGCACATAACTCCTTGTATAAATATCCAAACGACAAACGGTTTGAAGATATGGAAACTAGACTCGACGATATTTCATTTGATAGGGTGTACACCATATAACTCTTTATATATTCCGAGATATGAGCTTCCAAAGTTGGCTTCATGCATCAGTAAATTCTGTCGAAACTTCTTCATCAGACATATTCAATCGATCATAACTTTCTGATCTAATGTCCAAATGATTAATGGTTTATTTTTATGGAAACTAGAATGCAAAGGCTACATCTTTTATGTTTCGCAAGATTTCAGATTCCTTATTGATTTTGATATATATGCCTCCAAAATCAGCTCCTTGATGCACCAGTTGTTGTCAAAAAGTGCAGCAGAAATTTGTGCAGTTTTTTTTTTTTTTTTATCCGAAATTCATTTTGTTAACCTTCTGAAATCCACCCGAGGCCCTCAGGACCTTAACCAATTATACCAATATGTCCCAAATCATGATACGAACTCGCTAGAGGCCTCAAATCACATCAAACAACGTCAAAATCATGAATCGCACCCCAATTCAAGCTTAATGAACTTTAGAACTTGAAACTTCTACATTCGATGCTGAAACCTATCAAATCACGTCTGATTGACCTCAAATTTTGCACACAAGTCATATTCAACATTATGGACCTGCTCCAACTTTCAGAATTGGAATCCAACCCCGATATCAAAAAGTCAAACTCTCGGTCAAACTTCTCAAAAACCTTCAAATTTCTATCTTTAGCCAAATGACTTCAAAATGACCTACGAACCTCCAAATTCACTTCCGATTGCGCTCCCAACTCAAGAATCACCATACAGATCTAATCCCAGACTCGAAATCCCAAACGGGCATTAATAACACCGAAATGCACTTCAACCTAGACTTATGAAATTTCTTCTAAAATGCTAACTTCTTCAATTTGCGCCGAAATGCTCCCGGTCATCCAAAATCCTATCCGAACATACGCCCAAGTCCGAAATAATCATACGAACCTGCTTGAACCTTCGAATCCTGATTCTGAGGTCGTTTACTCAAAAATCCAATCCTAGTCAATCCCTCCAACTTAATGCTCCCGAAATGAGAATTTTCTTTCAAAATTTGACTCCGAACTTCCTGAAACTCAATTCCGACCATGCCTACGAGTCATAATACCTTAAACGAAGCTGCTCACGGCCTCAAACTGCCGAACGACGCGTTAGAGCTTAAAACGACCGGTCGAGTCGTTACAAGAACCCAGCTCCAACACCCGAAAGTCTCTGCCAGGCCTGTTTCCAATATATGAACACTGTATCAACTACCACACGATGTACCAGAACATGACTGCATACCTTTGCTGAATTAGCACCATGCACCGCATAATTCATCACCTAACCATAATAACATTCCTTGAACCTTAATAGCCAATATTCCACGAATTTGATGCTCCCAATGCACCTCATGACATATGTATAGGTCTTGCTATAACGCTTACGATACCACCACAATGGAGGAGATGTGTAGAAATTCACAACCAACTGCAGAGTTAACAAAGCATTGAATCCCTCATCTTGACTAGAATAATCACCTCATTACTAACCAAATAATGGTATTTATCCTTTAATATACTTCACATAATCTTATTGCACTGATCCCTGATCCAATAATCTCGTCTCTCCCACTATGAAGTACTCAGGCAACAAATCACCCCAGACATGGCCAACAGTCTCACATGAGCCACAACGTGCCAATAGGCCACAACTCGAACATGATAAACAATGAAATGACTTAGGAAGGGACCACTCAACTCATGCAGCTGATATGAACTTTCCTCAGAAAATAGGAAGTAAAACACAAGAAAAACTAAATATAGGGAACCTTACTCAACATCGCAATGTTACAGCGTGCAACCCAATCCAAATAACATACCCGTGGCGGCGTGCCACCCGATCCACACATAAAATTTACATAAGGATATACACACTGAGCTAAATTGCTCATACCACAAAATATCAAATATCGGTCACAAGCATGCTAAGTGCACAATAACATCCTGGGGAGACTGATAGAGCCATATGCTACAAAACTCAAACACAACTGAGGTGAGATATATAATCTGACTCTCAAGAGCTATCCTGCTCACATAACATTATCACTACACGGGAACTCAACACATAGGGAATTATCGAGTTGTTTCCCAACTCACACAGCACAACAGAATATTACATGAGATGAACGAAGACGGAACAACACCTGATGTTCTAATACCTTTCCATGAAAAGGGCTATACCGAAATGAACACGCCTAACTCATATGGAGCCCATAATCATATTTAAATCCATCCACAAACACTGAGTCTACCCTGCTCGCACCAAACTAGGCTAATAGCTTTCCTTGGGTCCATAATACACCACTTTTCTCATAACACACAAGAACAACCGTCATAGCCGGGACAAACATCCCACAATCCACAACAAAATAAATCGAGCGCCCTCCAGGCATAAATTTTCAAATAAGCAATATTACACCTCTTTATACTTGGTCCAAATCTTCAATCAGTTAAGTGACTACATGTCACACTCATACGATATTCCCGTGGTCATGCTCCCACGTCCTTCCACACAAGGTAATAAGTCTGCACATCCATAGCACTGACCATACTAACACTATGAAACAATTTGAGAACCCATAACCAGGATGCAAAGACTCTTTCACCAAACACCGATCTTCGGTGATACTGAAGACAACAACAGCTTACTCTAAACATTCAAACCCCTTTTTCTTGCTCATCCGAGCTCAAGACATCCTTGTCAACACCGAACCGCAACCTCGATCCTTACTTCCGGTTGCATACTACTTACCGCACCTAGCATGCAAATATGAGATAGCGCAAGAATTCCATCATAACTCCTGAACCACTAATAGGGTGAACACTTCATCATATAGAAACCTTTTACCTACCTCAATTCAATAGAACAACCACAACACACGCGGGAATTCCTACAATCACAATACATGCAAATCCTTAAGTAGTAGTCTATGCCACCCTAATCCTTCCAGGATCCACCCACCCATGACAGGCCATAATGCTTGAATGCTTCTAAATAAAATCTATCATGACAACCGACAAGCCTCGCACATACAGTCACAAATCACATGCATAACTTAATCACGCTGAAGAAATTGATCATTGTCGTACATGTGCCATTTCAACCATGGCTAACCAATCTATTTTCTTCCAATTTACCCTTTACTTGACTTAGAAGTAATGATAGCCTCATATCGAAACATTGTGAACCCAATTCCACTATTCTTTCGAGTGACTTTATATCACGAGACCACGCTGTCTCAAATCCCGCGGGTCATCTTATACCCTCCAATGCTGCATCGCAAGCCGAAGATAACATGGAACACTCCGAGCCTCCAATCGCGGTCTGCTGAAAAACTCCAAATTCTTAACCATGATGCGGGATTGAAACCCTTGAACACCTCATTCTTAACCTTTTGAATTCATTGGAACCATTGTTGAGAGTCACCCACTCCGGCTTGGTATAACGACCCGGCCGGCCGTTCTGTGAGATTAGCCCCGTTTCCCCCATTTCTACTTTATCATATGTTGCTTAGCCTATTTATGTTGTGTTGGGTAGGTTGGTTCAGGTTTGGAGTGGCCGTGGTGAGAACAGGGACACTTAGTCTCTTAAATTAGCTTAATAATTAAAAAAGTCAACTGAGAGTTGACTTATTGGTAAACGACCTCGGAATGTGAATTTTATAGCTTGGATAGATTCATTAAGTGATTTGGGACTTAGTAGTGTATTCGAAATGAAATTTTCACGTCCGGTGTAGAATTAGGTTTGAATTGGCGAAAAATAGTTTTTGACGAATTCTAGTTGGCAGGGGAAAATAGGATATCGGGGTCGGATCGGAATTTTGACAGTTGGAGCAGGTTAATGTCATTTTGGATATGTGTGCAAAGTTTTAGGTCAATCGTATGTGTTTTGGTTGGTTTCAGCATCATTGGCGAAATCTAGAAATTTCAAAGTTCATAGGCTTCAATTTGATGTGACTTTGGTGTTCTTGCATCATTTTCGGTGTTTCGAAAGTTCGACTAAGTTTGAATGAGGTTATCGAATATGTTGGTATGTTTGTTTGAGGTCCCGAGGGCCTCAGGTGTGTTTTAGGTGGTTAACAGGCCAACTCTTAGCTTAAAAACTTGGCAGATTTTGCTGGTGTGAGTTTCTGGTTTCCTTCTACGCGATCGCGGGAGAATGTTTGCGATCACGTAGGCCTAGCTGGGGATGGCAGGATTCTTGTTATATGAAATCGTGTGGTGGAGGTCATGATCGCGTGAGTCTATGGTTGTTGTGGAGTGCGATCGCGTGGTGTTGTTCGCGTTCGTATAGAGTTGATGGGTGTGTGAGGGGACTGAGTTGTTGTTCTTCGCGATCCATAGAATGGTTCGCGATCGCGTGGGTTTATGTCCTGCTGAATCGCTATCGCGTGTGTATGTCTGCGATCGCGTAGTATAATTTGATAGGGCAGTAGATTTGTTGTTCGCGATCGCGTGGGAGTTTCCGCGATCGCAGTGAATAAAGAGGTATGGGCAGACCATTTTTAAGTTCTAAATTCGGGGGTTCTTGGCCATAACTCAATATTTCATTAGAGAGCTCGGGGGAAGGAGATTTTGGAAGAGCTTTTCAGTGGGGTTCTTGTGGTAGGTGTTCTTCAATCATTTTTGGTTCAATTTCATGAATTTGTCTTGATTTTCACCATGCAATTTGAGGAATTAAAGTAGAAAAGTTGGGAAAAATGGGAGGAAAATTTAGATAATTCTTTTGGTGATTTGAAGTGGGAAATTGAGGTCAGATTTTGGTACATTTGGTATGGGTAGACTCTTAAGGGAATGAGGATTCTAGTTTTGTGATTTTTATCGAATTTCGAGACGTGGACCCAGGGCTCGGGTTTGGCCAATTTTGGGAATTGTGCTTAAAAGTTATATCTTTCGATTGGGTTTTTTTTCGTTAGCATATATTGATGATGTTAATCTGGTTTTGGTTAGATTCGAAGCATTTGGGAGCCAATTCGAGGGGAAGAGCATCGCGGAGTAGCTTTTGGGGTTGTTTTGAGGTAAGTAACGATTGTAACTCTAAACCTTAGGGTATGAAACCCCGTTATTTGATATTGTTTTGGTAAATGAGGTGACACACATGCTAGGTGACGAGTGTGGGGGAGCGCACCGATAGGGATTGTGACCTGGTCCGTCTCGTAGCGGCTATTAAGTCGCGTATTCGATTTGAAATCCTGCGATATCCTGTATTTTAGAAATTTATACTTGTTCATGGGCTATGAGCCATGTTTGGGGCCGGGTGCCGACCTGTTTAGACCCTCATAGGTACTTTTACACTATTCTCACACTATCCTGACAGAACAATTGTGAACTAAGTCATGTTTCCTACTTGTTGTTATTCTCACTATTATCGCACTGTTGAAACTCTGAGAGGTATTTTGGGATGAGTCCCGTGACTTGAGATGATTTGCCCGAGTGGCTTGTGAGGATGATTGAGTAAGGCCTAGCGCCGAGTATGTGAGAAATGTTATGGGACAGGCTGCACGCCGCGACAATAGATATGTTATATATTACATATGGATCGGTGGATCGGGCTGCACACCGCAGCAATATAGATTATATATGGGTCGGGCTGCACGCCGAAACAATATAGATTATATATATATAGATCGGGCTGCACGCCACATCAATATATGTTATATATGGATTGAGCTGCACGCCACAACAATGTACATATTGGATAGGGCTGCCCGTCGCAACAGTTGTGTGTATTAATGGTACTTGCTGAGTACGAGTGTTTAAGTGAGAACATGAGATTCTGATAGTGAAATCACGAGTGACTGACAGGTTTGTCCGAGAGGCTTTATTGTGAGTGATATTGTGCCCGAGGGGCCTATATTTTTATGAAACTACTGCTTTCAATCTTCTTTACACTGAGCCTCTGATGATAATGTTGGACAAATGTTTTATACGAGAGTTTAAATTGGAAACTGGAGTTTTATGAAATATTTAGAATTGTAGATTCCTGACTTGATTTACTTAATTCCACAGATACTTCTTATATGGTTTTACATGATTTATAAATGCTCGTCATTACACTCAAGTTTTTAGTTACTTTGATTACTTACTGATTTGGCGTCCTTGCACCTCTGCGTGCAGATCCAGGTACCGGACCATCTCACTAGTTGATTTTTGGACGTGCCTGGAGTTTGTTCGAGGATCGAGGTAGCTGCTCAACGTCCCCAACTCACCTCCTTTCCTTCCCTCAGATCATAATTTTTGTCTTTTGTACTTCAGAATTTAAGACAACATTATTGGTGGAGGCGGATGAAGAGAGATATTGTTGAGTTTGTGGCTCGGTGTCTCAACTGTCAGCAAGTCAAGTATGAGCACTAGAGACCAGGTGCATTTCTTCAGAGATTAGATA
Organism: Nicotiana knightiana; assembly: GCA_005239525.1. NCBI lineage: Eukaryota > Viridiplantae > Streptophyta > Magnoliopsida > Solanales > Solanaceae > Nicotiana > Nicotiana knightiana. The sequence continues at coordinate 95,946 of ML400053.1, read as the reverse complement.
TTCCGGAGTGCAAGCGGGAGTGGAACACTATGGACTTTGTAGTTGGGCTCCCACGGACTTCGAGGAGGTGTGATGCTATATGAGTTATTGTGGATCGTCTGACCAAGTCCGCTCACTTCATTCCTATTGGTACTACTTATTCTTCTGAGCGGTTAGCTGAGATTTATATCAGGGAGATTGTCAGATTGCATGGGGTTCCAGTTTCTATCATTTCTGACAGAGGTACTCAGTTCACATCTCAGTTTTAGAGGGCCGTGCAGAGGAAGTTAGGTACTCAGGTTGAGTTGAGCACAACGTTTCATCCTCAGACCAACAGGCAGTCGGAGCCTACTATTCAGATTTTAGAGGATATGTTGCGTGCCTGTGTCATTGATTTTGGGGGTTCATGGTACCAGTTTCTGCCACTCGTGGAGTTCACTTATAATAATAGTTTTCATTCGAGTATCCAGATGGCTCCGTATGAGGCTTTATATGGTAGGAGGTGTAGATCTCCGGTTGGTTGGTTTGAGCCAGGCGAGGCTAGGATATTCGGCACAAACTTGGTTTAGGATGCGTTGGGTAAGGTAAAGTCGATTCAGGAGCGGCTTCGCACTACACATTCTAGGCAGAAGAGTTATGCAGACCGGAAGGTCCAAGATGTGTCTTTCATGGTTAGAGAGAAGGTACTGCTGAATGTGTCACCCATGAAGGGTGTAATGAGGTTCGGGAAGAGGGGAAAGCTAAGTCCCCGGTTTATTGGGCCTTTTGATGTGCTTCGGAGGATCGGGGAGGTGACTCATAGGCTTGACTTGCCTCCCAACTTATCGAGTGTTCATCCGGTGTTCCATGTTTCGATGGTCCGAAAGTATGTTGGTGACATGTCTCATGTTTTGGACTTCAGCACCGTTCAGCTCGAGGGTGATATGTCATGAGGTAGAGCCAATGGCTATTTTGGGTCGTCAGGTCAGAAAGCTGAGGTCTAAGGATATAGCTTTACTGAAGGTTCAGTGGAGAGGACAGCTGGTGGAGGATGCCACCTGGGAGACCGAGCGGGAGATTCAGAGCATATATCTTCACTTATATGAGACTCCAGGTATGTTTCTAGACCCGTTCGAGGACGAACATTTGTTTAAGAGGGGAAGTATGTAACGACCCCGCCGGTCGTTCCGTGAGATTAGCCCCGTTTCCCCCATTTCTGCTTTATCCTATGTTTCTTAGAATATTTATGTTGTGTTGGGTCGGTTGGTTCGGGTTCGGAGTGGTCGTGGTGAGAACAGAGACACATAGTCTATTAAATTAGCTTAATAGTTGAAAAAGTTAACTGGGAGTTGACTTATTGATAAACGACCTCGGAATGTGGATTTTATGGCTCAAATAGATTCGTTAGGTGATTTGGGACTTAGGAGTGTATTCGGTATGAAGTTTTGATGTCCGGTGTAGAATTCGACTTGAATTGGCGAAAGTTAGTTTTTGGCGATTTTCGGTCGGCAGGGGAAAATAGGCTATCGGGCTCGGAATGGAATTCCGATAGTTGGATATGTGTGCAAATTTTCAGGTCAATTGGATGTGTTTTGGTTGTTTTCGGCATCATTGGCGAAATCTAGAAATTTTAAAGTTCATAGGCTTGAATTTGATGTCATTTTGGTGTTCTTGCATCGTTTTCGGTGTTTCGAACGTTCGACTAAGTTTGAATGAGGTTATGGAATATGTTGATAAGTTTGGTTGAGATCCTGACTCGGGTGTGTTTCGGGTGGTTAACGGACCAACTCTTAGCGTAAAAACTTGCCAGATTTTGCTGGTGTGAGATTCTGGTTTCCTTCTACGCGATTGCGAGGGGATGTTTGCGATCGCGTGGACCTAGCTGGGGATGACAAGATTCTTGTTATATGCGATCGCGTTGTGGAGGTCGTGATCACGTGAGTGTGAGGTTGTTGTGCAGTGCGATCGGGTGTTGTTGTTCACGTTCGCATAGAGTTAATAGGCGCGTGAGGGGGCTGAATCATTGTTCTTCGCAATCGCGTAGAATGGTTCGTGATCGCGTGGGTTTATGTACTGCTGAATCACGATCGCGTGTGTATGTCTGCGATCGCGTAGCGTAATTTTATGGGGCAATAGATTTGTTCTTCGCAATCGCGTGGGAGCTTCCGCGATCGCAGTGAAGAAAGAGGCTTGGGCAGACAGTTTTTAAGTTCTAAATTTGGGGTTCTTGGTCATAACTCAATATTTCATTAGAGAGCTCGAGGGAAGGATATTTTGGACGAGCTTTTCAGTGGGGTTCTTGTGGTCGGTGTTCTTCAATAATTTTTGGTTCAATTTCATGAATTTGTCTTGATTTTCACTATGCAATTTGAGGAATTAAAGTAGAAAAGTTTGGGAAAATGGGAAAATTTGGAAATTTTTTTTGGTGATTTGAATGGGCAATTGAGGTCAAATTTTGGTACATTTGGTATGGGTAGATTCGTAAGGGAATGAGGATTCTAGTTTTGTGATTTTTATCAAATTCCGAGACAAGGGCCCGAGGCTCGGATTTGGCCAATTTCAGGAATTGTGCTTAAAATTTATATCTTTCGATTGGGTTTTGTAGCGTATGTTGATGATGTTAATCTAGTTTTGGTTAGATTCGTAGCATTTGGGAGCCAATTCGAGGGGCAAGAGCATATCAGAGTAGATTTTGGGCTGTTTTGAGGTAAGTAATGATTGTAACTCTAAACTTGAGGGTATGACACCCCGTGATTTGATATTGTTTTGGTAAATGAGGTGACGCACATGCTAGGTGAAGAGCGTGGGAGAGCGCACCGATAGGGATTGTGACCTGGTCCATCCCGTAGCGACTATTAAGTCGCGTATTTGATTTGAAATCCTATGATATCCTGTATTTTAGAAATTTATACTTGTTCATGGGCTGTTAGCCATGTTTGGGGCCTTGTGCAAACCTGTTTAGACCCTCAGAGGTACTTTTACACTATTCTCACACTATCTTGATAGAACAATTGTGAACTCAGTCATGTTTCCTACTTGTTGTTATTTTCACTATTATAGAACTGTTGAAACTCTGAGAGGTATTTGGGATGAGTCTCGTTAGTTGAGATGATTTACCCGAGTGGCCTCTGAGGATGACTTAGTATGGTCTTGCGCCGAGTATGTGAGGATAGCTATGGGACGGGCTGCACGCCGCAACAATGTATATGTTATATATTACATATGGATCGGGCTGCATGCCGCAGAAATATAGATTATATATGGGTCGGGCTGCACGCCGCAGCAATATAGATTATATATATATGGATCGGGCAGCACGCCGCAATAATATATTTTATATATGGATCGGGTTGCACGCCGTAGCAATCTACATATTGGATCGGGCTGCACGCCGCATCAGGTATAGCGCTTGGGCTGAAGGAGCCCCTCCAGGAGTCTGTACACCCCTAGTGAGCGCAGTCGACTATTATATGGATCGGGCTGCACACTGCAGCGTATGTTATAAGGATCGGGCTGCATGCCGCAGCAGTATAGTATATATATATATATATATATATATATATATATGTAATGGATCGGGCTTCTCGCTGCAGCAGTTGTGTGTATTCATGGTACTGGCTGAGTATGAGTGTTTAAGTGAGAGCATGAGATTCTGAGAGGAATCAAGAGTGACTGAGAGGTTTGCCCCGAGAGGCTTTATTGTGAGTGATACTGTGCCCGAGGGGCCTATATTTTTGTGAAACTACTCCTTTCACTCTTCTTTACAATGAGCCTCTGATGATAATGTGGGAAAAATGTTTTATACAAGAGTTTAAATGGAAACTGGAGTTTTATGAAATATTCGGAACTGTAGATTCCTGACTTGATTTACTTAATTCCACAGATACTTCTTATATGGTTTTACATGATTTGTAAATGCTCGTCACTTCACTCAAGTTTTTAGTTACTTTGATTACTTACTAAGTTTGAGTACTCACCTTACTCCTTGCACCTCTGTGTGCAGATCCAGGTACCGGACCATCTCACTAGTTAATTTTCGGACGCGTCTGGAGTTTGTTCGAGGATCGAGGTAGCTGCTCAGCGTCCCCAGCTCACCTCCTTTCCTTTCCTCAGATCATAGTTTTTGTCTTTTGTACTTCAGACTTTTGTAGTAGAAAGTCACTATATTGTACATTGTATTTACAGTCTTAGATGCTCATGACAGTTGACTCCAGGTTTTGGGGAAGTGTATAAATTGTTCATCTCATTTTTCTATTTTAAAATCTACTAATTTTGGGAAATTATGAAATATTATTATAGTTTGAAATGGGTGGCTAGCCTAGTTCCATGATAAGCGCCATCACGGTCGGCTTAAGATTTGTAGTCGTAACACTTTGTCACGAATATAATCAACTCTACGGCTTTGCTGGGGCCTGAACACCCATCTTTATAAAGCACCTGACTGAATCTCTTCCCTTGTAAATTACCTCTGTACTAAGCATAAATCCTGAATCATTCCAAAGCCTAAACCTGATTCAATAAGGCTAATCATTGCACACCTTTATCAAATCCCATGCTCAATTACTATTCTACTCTTTCCCCCTTAGCTGCAATAACTTTCCAATACGCCGATAATCCATAACCCCATGAGAAGAAAATACTGCAACCCTAATTGCAGGCGGTGGGACTCTCCCACTTAGCTTGAAGTTACTCCTTGCACCACTCTGGACCCCACCGAAATTCTTTCTTCATTGCTGATATGATATTGCTCAACCAACCCTTCAAATTCTTCTAAATTCTCCTGTTAGCATTCCATGAATACTCAAATTCCCTTGCATCATTCACATATTCGGCCTACTACCGAATAGCCACTGGAATTCCTAGCAGAAACATGCCAACCACATGACCGTTAACTTTCCCACAAGAGATAACCCTCATGCAGAAATTACCAACTGACACCTTCCAACAATGTAGTACTGCACAATCTCTACGACATAATTACCCCGTCCTACACTTGTTCTCATTTATCAACTTTACCAGTCCGTCCGCTCCTCATGGACATCTACTAAATGCGCGACAATATCTTCTAATCCATAGCTATGCTGCATCCTTCTTCATATCGAACAACTCCTCTCTGTTGTATCCAATCTTCCACCGAAATAGCCAATATTTCAATTTAAGCCCGTGGATCCAATCACCATCCACTAAAATTCTCAAATTTCTCCAAACTTATCCTCAAGATGTGCATCTATCTTACCACATAACACATATGCTATGCTGCCACTCTCCCACTTTGGTCAAACTCATTCCTTTAAGAAACTACTTAACTTCCTTTTATTACACCTGGCCTTTTAGAAATTTAACCATCACCTGAAACTTCCCACTTGTCCTTCCTCATCCCTTTCTACCCACTCGTTGACTTAGGCCAATAAATATCTTTGTATCACTTAAACCAGCAGATCACCACAACTTCAAACCTTTCCGAAGATCATCTTTCTTGAGTCGCCCGCATTAGAAGTACCTATTCAGACCTGAACCACCGCACACCACGATCTCTGACAACCGCTTCTTCAATATTACTTCACAACACTCTAACCCAATGCGACGAAGAAACTATAACACCGGTGAACTTAACATATTCTGTCCGATCAAAGACAACGATACCACATTACAGATGAAAGTTCCACCGTACTTGAAAACACCAAGTCTTATTACTTTATCAACCCAAACTTGAATATTTATATTTCAATTGACTTTCCTCCGCCAGAAATCAACTACCGAAACCTCAAAATCACGCTCTGGGAAGACCTCCTCTCAATTCATTCACTGCCCCGACCTGTGGGCAAGCATCCCACCATCACATCAACACCGCACGATAATCAATGATAAACATCATAACCACCTGAGCATAGCCTAAAATCTCTCCGAAATATAATTACTGAGCCGAAACAACATAATATCCTTCCGCATGGCAACGATAGTAGCTCAACCAACTACGTATGGAAAAACATCACGCACCATATCTGTTGTACCATTACCATTCCTCAAATTCCTGATTTATAGACAGAGGTACTCAGTTCACATCTCAATTTTGGAGGGCCGTGCAGAGGGAGTTAGGTACTCAGGTTGAGTTGAGCACAACATTTCATCCTCAGACCGACGGGCAGTTCCATGCCTGTGTCATTGATTTTGGGGGTTTATGCGACTAGTTTCTGCCACTCGCGGGTTTGCTTATGATAATAGTTATCAGTCAAGTATCCAGATGGCTTCGTATGAGTCTTTATATGGTAGGAGGTGCAGATATTCGGTTGGTTGGTTTGAGCCGGGCGAGGCTAGGCTATTGGGCACAGACTTGGTTCAGGATGTGTTGGGAAATGGGAAGTTGATTCAGGAGCGTCTTCGCACGACGCAGTCTAGGCTGAAGAGTTATACTGATCGGAAGGTCCGAGATGTGTCTTTCATGGTTGGGGAGAAAGTGCTGCAGAAAGTGTAACCCATGAAGGGTGTTATGAGGTTCGGAAAGAGGGGAAATATGAGTCCCAGGTTCATTGGGCCTTTTGAGGTGCTTAAGAGGATTGGGGAGGTGGCATATAAACTTGCCTTGCCTCCCAGCTTATCGAGTATTCATCCGGTGTTCCATGTTTTGATACTTCGGAAGTATGTTGGTGACCCGTCTCATGTTTTGGACTTCAGCACAGTTCAGCTCGAGGGTGATATGTCATATGAGGTAGATCTAGTGGCTATTTTGGGTCGTCAGGTCAGAAAGTTGAGGTCTAAGGATATAGCTTCAGTGAAGGTTTAGTGGAGAGGGCAGCCGGTGAAGGTTTCCACCTAGGAGACCGAGCAAGAGATGCAGAGCATATATCCTCACTTATTTGAGACTCCAGGTATGTTTCTTGACCTGTTCGAGGATGAACGTTTGTTTAAGAGGGGGAGAATGTAACAGGCCGGTCGATCTTTCCGTATTAGCCCTGTTTCCCCCGTTTCTGCTTAATCATATGTTGTTTAGCCTGTTTATGTTTTGTTGGGTCGGTTGGTCCGGGTTCGGAGTGGTCGTGGTGAGAATAGAGACACTTAGTCTCTTAAATTAGCTTAATAGTTGAAAAAGTCAATTGGGAGTTGACTTATTGGTAAACAACCTCGTAATGTGGATTTTATGGGTCAGATAGCTTTTTTAGGGGATTTGGGACTTAGGAGTGTGTTCGGAATGAGGTTTAGTATCTGGTGTAGAACTAAGCTTGAATTGGCGAAAGTTAGTTTTTGGTGATTTCCGGTCGGCAGTGGAAAATAGGCTATCAGGGTCGGAATGGAATTCCGACAATTAGAGTAGGTTTATAATGTCATTTTGGATATGTGTGCAAAATTTCAGGTCAATCGGATGTGTTTTGGTTCGTTTCGGCATCATTGGAAAAATTTAGAAATTTCAAAGTTCATAGGCTTGAATTTGATGTAATTTTGGTGTTTTTGTGTTGTTTATGGTGTTTTTAAGGCTCGACTAAGTTTAAATGGTGTTATGGGATATGTTGGTAGGTTTGGTTGAGGTCCCAGGTGTATTTCGGACTCAAACGGGCATTTTTGGTCTTAAGGAGTCTGCTGTTTTTCTGGTGTTTTAGCAGCAGTGATTTCTTCACTGCGATCGCGTGGATTCATTTGCGATCGGGGTAGAGTAAAAGACTAGGGCAGGCAATTTGTTCTATGCGATCACGTAATATGGATTGCGATCGCATAGGTTGGGCAGGTGAAGCAGTGCGATCGCATGGCCCTTTGTGCAATCGCGTAGAGGTTCTGAGGCGCGTGTGTGGGATGGATATTTGTTCTATGCGATCGCGTGTGTTGGTATGCGAACCCGGAGAGCGGTCTAGGCTGTGCATCGCGATCGCGTGGCTGGAGTCGCGATCGCACTGAATGGAATAGTAGTGTTGGGCAGAATGTTTTAAATAGCCATTCTTACGAAATTTGTCTATTTTCCTCCATTGATAAGCGGGTTTGGAGCTCTTTGAGAGGGTTTGAAGAGGAAATCAAAGGGAATCACTTGGAGGTAAGGTTTTCAACTTCATAACTCATTTCTAAGTAATTAAACCGGAAATTTGTTGAATTTAAACCCAAAATTTGGGGAGGTTAAGTGCATGGAATTGGATATTTCTTTTGAGGTTTTGAGTGGCCAATTGTGGTCCAATTTTGGTGTTCTTGGTATGTATAGAATTGTGGGAGGACGAGGATTATAGTGATGTAAATTTTATCGAATTCCAAGAGGTGGGCCTGGGACTCGGGTTTGGCCAAATTTCGAGAATTGTGTCTAAATTGATAATTTTCGATTGGGTTTTTTTCCTTTAGCGTGTATTGATGATGTTAATCTGGTTTTGGTTAGATTCGGAGAATTTTGGATCCAATTAGAGGGGAAAGCGCATCGCGGAATAGCTTTTGGGTTGTTTTAAGGTAAGTAACGATTGTAACTCTAAACCTGAGGGTATGACACCCCGGTATTTGATATTGTTTTGGTAAATGAGGTGACGCACATGCTAGGTGACGAGTGTGGGAGCGTGCACCGATAGGGATTGTGACCTGGTCCGTCCCGTAGCCACTATTACGTCGCGTATTCAATTTGATACCTTATGATTTCCTGTATTTTGAAATTTATACTTGTTTATGGGTTGTGAGCCATGTTTGGGCCCTCGTGCCGACCTATTTAGACCCTCAGGGGTATTTTCCATGTTTGGGGCCTTGTGCCGACCTGTTTATACCCTCAGAGGTACTTTTACACTATCCTACCACTATCCTGATAGAACATATGTGAACTCGGTCATGTTTACCAATTGTTGTTATTTTCACTGTTATCACATTGCTTTGAAACTTTGAGAAGTATTTTGGGCTGATCCCGTGAGTTGAGATAAATTGCCCAAGTGGCTTGTGAGGATGACTGAGTCAGGTCGAGAGTCGAGTATGTCAGGATAGCTATGGGACGGTCTGCACACCGTAGCAATATATATGATATATATTACATATGGATCGGGTTGCACACGCAAGAATATAGATTATATATATATGGATCAAGATGCACACTGCAGCAATATATGTGATATATGGATCGGGTTGCACGCCGCAGCAATTTACATATTGCATCGGGCTGCACGCCGCAACAGATATAGGGCTTGGGCTGAAAGAGCACCTCAAGGATTCTGTACACCACCAGTGAGCGCAGTCGACTATTATATGGATCGAGCTGCACGCCGCAACGTATGTTATAAGGATCGGGCTGCACGCCGTAGCAGTATATATATATATATATATATATGTGTGTGTGTGTGTGTGTGTGTGTATGTGTGCGTGTTGTATCGGGCCGCCTGCCGCAACAGTTGTGTGTATTCATGGTACTTTCTGAGTACGAGTGTTTAGTGTGAGCATGATATACTAATAGTGGAGTCACGAGTGACTGAGAGGTTTACCCTAGAGGCTTTATTGTGAGTGATATTGTGTCCGAGGGGCTTATATTTTATGAAACTACTATGTTTCACTATTCTTTACACTGAGCCTCTGATGATAAATGTTAAATAAATGTTTTTATACGAGATTTTTTAAATGGAAACTGGAGTTTTATGAAATACTCAGAAACGTAAATTCTTGACTTGATTTACTTATTTCCAGAGTCACTTCTTATATGGATTACCTGATTTTTAAATACTCGTCACTACACTCAAGTTTTTAGTTACTTTGATTACTTACTGAGTTGGCGTAGTCACGTTACTCCCTGCACCATTTTGTGCAGATCCAGGTACCAGACCATCTCACTAGCTGATTTCCGGATGAGCTTGGAGTTGTTCGAGGATCGAGGTAGCTGCTCAGCGTCCCCGACTTACCTCATTTCTTTTCCTCAGTTCATAGTTTTTTCTTTTGTGCTCCAGGCTTTGTAGTAGAAAATCATCTTGTTGTATAGTGTATTTAAAGTTCTAGATGCTCATGACAATTGACTCCAGGTTTTAGGGAAGTGTATAAGTTGTTCATCTCATTCTGCTATTTTAAAATCTGCTAATTTTGGGAATTTATGAAATATGTTGATAGTCTGAAATGATTGGCTAGCCTAGTTCCATGATAGGCGCCATCACGACTGGTTTTGGATTTTGGGTCGTGACAAGTTGGTATCAGAGCCTAGGTTACATAGGACTCAACGGTCATGAGCAGGTTTAGTAGAGTCTTGCGGATAGATACAGAGACGTCTGTACTTATCTTCGAGAGGCTGCAGAACCCTTAGGAACAATCTCATTTTTCTTGAATTCTGTCGTGCCATTTGATTGGTTCTGGAAATCTAAACTTCTATTATTTCATTCTCTCACAGATGGTGAGGACTCGCGCCACCGATCAGGGCGATCAGCCACCAGCTAGACCAGCGAGGGGTCGAGGTCGCGGTCGAGGCCGTGGTAGAGGTAGGGGCCAGCCCGTGCGGAAGCCAAGGCATTATCAATTGATCCCCCTACTACTCAGGATCAGTTTCCCGCTGTAGATGATCCAGCGGGACAGGCTCAGGCACCGACAATGCCTATTGTTATTCCAGGTTTTCAGGAGACCTTGGCTCAGATCTTGACTGTGTGTACCACCCTTGCTCAGGTAGTTTCCGCTACTTATTAGGTTGTGGGAGGCAGTCAGACTCCAGTTGCCCGGACACCTGAGCAAGTAATCAAGGCCATCAGACACCGGGGGCGATTCCAGCCCAGCCGGTTGCTCCAGTTCAGGACTTCGTGGTTCCAGCTATGCCAGATGATGACCAGCGTAGGCTGGCGATGTTTAGTAGACTTTAGCCTCCGACATTCAGTAGTGCTGAGGGCGAGGATGCCCAGGGTTTTTGGAGCTTCTTTCACTTGGTCGGAGTATTTTGAGAGGCGTAGGCATGTTGGTTCAGCACCCCTCACCTGGCAGCAGTTCTCCACTATCTTCTTGGAGAAGTATGTACCCCATTCTCACATGGAAGAGTAGCGCAGTCATTTTGAGCAGCTTCGTCAGGGGGATCTATCAGTGACATAGTATGAGATGCGGCTTTCAGAGTTGGCTCGTCACACCACCGAGTTGGTCCATACTGATATGGAGAGGATTAGGATGTTCGTGGATGGCCTCACTTATTAGCTCCACCTTTTTATGACTCGGGAGAGAGTATCAGGTGCTACCTTCAAGCAGGTTATTGATATTGCTCGCGATATTGAGTCGGTTCGCCGCCAGGAGCGGGTAGAGAGGGAGGCCAAGAGGCCTCGTGGATCAGGTGGTTCTAGTGATGCTCCTTCCAGGGGTAGTTTCAGCATGGTAGAGGCCGTTCATTTAGGGCTCCTCGGTCAGGCCGGCCAGCCTATTGTGGTGCATCTTCGGGGCATGGTCCCCGCGGTTCTCAGCCAGGCCATTATTAATTCGGTGCCCTTCCATCCTAGAGTGCAGCTCGAGCACCATCGGTTCAGGGTTCCTCTATGTATGGTTCTCCTAGTGTCCATTCTGGTGCCATGGGTTCATTTCAGTCCCCGTCTCCAGCTCAAGGGAGTTGTTATGAGTGTGGAGAGTTCGGGCATATGAGGAGGCAGTGTCCTCATTTTCTTGGAGGCCCGTCTCAACTGAGGAGCCAGCCTTCGACTTCAGCTCCAATTATTTCACCACCCACCCAAGGTGCCCGGGATGGTGGTTAGTCAGCTAGAGGCTGCCCTAGAGGGGGAGATTGAGCAGGTGGAGGTCAGGCCTGTATGTATGCATTTCCAGCCAGGCCCGATGCTATGGCCTGCGATGCAGTGATCACAAGTATTGTCTCGGTCTGTCGCCGAGATGCTTTGTCTTTATTTGATCCTATTCCTATGTTTCTTCATATTTTTTCCCATTTTCTGGAAATGCCCCCTGAGTCTTTAGTTACATATGTTCATGTGTCGACTCCGGTGGGCGATATTATTATTGTAGACTGTATGTATCTTTCATGTGTGATATCTATTGGGGTCTGGAGGCCCGAGTGGATATACTGTTGCTCATCATGATCGATTTTGATGTGATATTGGGCATGGACTGGTTATCTTCGTGTCATGCTTTTCTTGATTGTCACGCTAAGATCGTGACCTTAGCTCTGCCAGGATGTCCGAGGGTTGAGTGGGGTGGTTCTTCTGATTATGTGCCTAGGAGGGTGATTTCCTACCTGAAGGATCAGCATATGGTTGAGAAGGGGTGTTTATCGTATCTGGATTTTGTGAGGGACGTCAGTGATGAGACTCCCGCTATTGATTCGGTTCCTGTGGTTCGTGACTTCCCGGACGTGTTTCCCGCTGATCTACCAGGCATGCCACCTGACAGGGACATTTGACTTTAGTATTGACCTGGTGCCAGACACTCAACCTATTTCTATTCCACCTTATCGTATGGCACCAGCGGAGTTAAAGGAATTAAAGGAACAACTTCAGGAACTCCTAGATAAGGGGTTCATTCGGCCTAGTGTGTCACATTGGGGTGCACTAGTGTTGTTTGTAAAGAAGAAGGAAGGTTCTATGCATATGTGTATTGATTATCGATAGCTGAACAAGGTTACGGTGAAGAATCGATATCCCTTGCCTCGTATAGATGACTTGTTTGATTAGTTGCAGGGTACTAAGGTATTTTCCAAGAGTTACTTGCGTTCTGGCTATCATCAGTTGAAGATTCGGGGGCCAGACATTCGAAAGACTGCTTTCAGGACTAGATATGGTCATTATGAGTTTCTGGTTATGTCATTCGGGCTGACCAATGCCCCAACAACCTTTATGCACTTGATGCACAGCGTATTCCGACCTTATCTGGATTCTTTCATCATCGTGTTTATTGATGATATCTTGGTGTATTCCTGATCTCGGGAGGATTATGAGCAACATTTGAGAGTTGTGCTTCAGACCTTGAGGAAAAAGATATTGTATGCAAAATTTTTGAAGTGTGAGTTCTGGCTTGATTCAGTAACGTTCTTGGGGCACGTGGTGTCTAATGAGGGTATTCAGGTTGATCCGAAGAAGATAAAGACGGTGCAGAGCTGGCCTAGATCGTCATCATCTACTGAGATTCAGAGTTTCCTTGGTTTGGCAGGATACTATCGCAGTTTCGTAGAGGGATTTTCATCTATTGCAACACCTATGACCAGACTGACCCAGAAGGGTGCTCAGTTCAGGTGGACTGAGGAGTGTGAGGAGAGCTTTTAGAAGCTCAAGTCAGCTTTGACTACATCTCCGGTATTGATTTTGCCTACAGGTTCAGGTTCTTATATAGTTTATTGTGATGCCTCGAGAGTTGGCCTTGGAGAGATTTTGATGCAGGACGGTAGGGTGATTGCCTACGCGTCCAGACAATTGAAGGTGCACGAGAAGAATTATCCAGTGCACGATCTTGAGCTAGCAGCTATTGTCCACGCCTTGAAGATTTGGCGTCATTATTTATATGGGGTGCATTGTGAGATTTTCACTGATCACCGTAGTTTGCAGCATCTGCTTAAGCAAAAGGATCTGAATTTGCGTCAGATGAGGTGGTTGGAGTTTCTCAAGGACTATGACTTCACAATTTTATATCATCCGGGGAAGGCCAATGTAGTGGCCGATGCCCTGAGTCGCAGGGTGGAGTGTTTGGGGAATTTAACCTACCTTCCAGTAGCAGAGCGACCTTTAACACTTGATGTTCAAGCTTTAGCGGGTTAGTTAGTAAATTGGATTTATCAGATCCCTCACGGGTATTGGCTTGTGTAGCCTCCAGGTCGTCTCCTTATGATCAGATTAGAGCACGCCAATATGATGATCCACACTTGCTCGTTCTTCACTACAGGGTCCGTTGCGGTGATGCCAGGGATGTTGTTATTGGTGATGATGGGGTCATTACGATGTAGGGACGGATTTGCGTGCCCAATGTGGATGGGCTTTGAGATTTGATTATAGTCGAGGCCCATAGTTTGTGGTATTCAATCCATCTGGGTGCCTCAAAGATGTATCAGGATTTGAGATAACATTACTGGTGGAGGCGGATGAAGAGAAATATTATCGATTTTGTGGCTCGGTGTCTCAACTGACAGCAGGTCAAGCATGAGCACCAGAGACTAGGTGGATTGCTTCAGAGATTAGATATCCCGGAGTAAAAGTGGGAGCGCGTCACCATGGACTTCGTAGATGGGCTTCCACGGACTTCGAGGAGGTTTAATGCTATATGGGTTATTGTGGATCGGCTGACCAAGTCCGTGCACTTCATTCTTGTTGGTACTACTTATTCTTCAGAGCGATTAGCTGAGATTTATATTAGGGAGATTGTCTGATTGCATGGGGTTCCAGTTTCTATCATTTCTGACAGGGTACTCAGTTCACATCTCAGTTTTGGAGGGCCGTGCAGAGGGAGTTAGGTACTCAGGTTAAGTTGAGCACAAGACGGGCAGTCGGAGAGTACTATTTAGATTTTGGAGGATATGTTGTGTGCATATGTCATTGATTTTGGGGGTTCATGGGACCAGTTTCTTCCACTCGCGGAGTTTGCTTATAATAATAGTTATTATTCGAGTATCCAGATGGCTCCGTATGAGGCTTTATATGATAGGAGGTGCAGATCTCCGGTTGGTTGGTTTGAGCCGGGCGAGGCTAGGCTAATGGGCACAGACTTGGTTCAAGATGCGTTGGGAAGGGTGAAGTTGATTTAGAGCGGCTTCGCACATCACAGTTTAGGTAGAAGAGTTATGCGGACCGGAAGGTCCGAGATGTGTCTTCCATGGTTGGGGAGAAAGTGATGTTGAAGGTGTCATCCATGAAGGGTTTTATGAGGTTCAGAAAGAGGGAAAGCTGAGTCCCCGGTTCATTGGGCCGTTTGAGGTGCTTCAGAGGATTGGGTAGGTGGCATATAGACTTGCCTTGCCTCCCAGCTTATCAAGTATTCATCCGGTGTTCCATGTTTCGATGCTCCGGAAGTATGTTAGTGACCCGTCTCATATTTTGGACTTCAACACGGTTCAGCTCGAGGGTGATATGTCATATGAGGTAGAGTCAGTGGCTTTTTTGGTCGTCAGGTCAGAAAGCTGAGGTCTAAGGTTATAGCTTCAGTGAAGGTTCAGCAGAGAGGACAGCCGGTGGAGGATGCCACCTGGGAGACCGAGCGGGAGATGCGGAGCATATATGCTCACTTATTTAAGACTTCAGGTATGTTTCTAGACCCGCTCGAGGACGAACGCTTGTTTAAGAGGGGGAAGATGTCACCACCCGGCCGGTCTTTCCGTGAGATTAGCCCCGTTTCCCCCATTTATGCTTTATCATATGTTGTTTAACCTATTTATGTTGTGTTGGGTCGGTTGGTTCGGGTTCGGAGTGGTCGTGGTAAGAACTGAGACACTTAGTCTCTTAAATTAGCTTAATAGTTAAAAAAAGTCAATTGGGAGTTGACTTATTGGTAAACAACCTCGGAATGCGGATTTTATGGCTCGGATATCTTCATTAGGTGATTTGGGACTTAGGAGTGTGTTCGGAATGAAGTTTTGATGTTCGGTGTAGAATTAGGCTTGAATTGGCGAAAGTTAGTTTTTGGCGATTTTTGGTCGGCAGTGGAAAATAGGCTATCGAGGTCGGAATGGAATTCCGAGAGTGTTAGCAGGTTCATAATGTCATTTTGGATATGTGTGCAAACTTTCAGGTTAATCGGATGTGTTTTGGTTGGTTTCAGCATCATTGGCAAAATTTAGAAATTTCAAAGTTCATAGGCTTGAATTTGATGTAATTTTGGTGTTTTTGTGTTTTTTTGGTGTTTTGAAGCCTCGACTAAGTTTTAATGATGTTATGGGATATGTTGGTAGGCTTGGTTGAGGTCCCGAGGGCCTCGGGTGTATTTTAGATGCTCAAATGGGCATTTTTGGTCTTAAGGAGTCTGTTGTTTTTCTGGTGTTTTAGCAGCAATGATTTCTTCACTGCGATCGCGTGGATTCATCCGCGATCATGTAGAGTAAAATAATGGGGCAGGAAATTTGTTCTATGCGATCGCGTAATATGGATTGCGATCGCATAGGTTGGGCAGGTGAAGCAGTGTGATCGCGTGGCCGTTTGTGCCATCGAATGGAGGTTCTGAGGTGCGTGTGTGGGATGGATATTTGTGCTATGCGATCGCGTGTGTTGGTATGGGAACGCGGAGAGTGGTCTGGGATGTGCATCACGATCGCGTGGCTGGAGTTGCGATCGCACTGAAGGGAAGAGTAGTGTTGGGTAGAATGTTTTAAATAGCCATTCTTACGAAATTTTGTCTATTTTCCTCCATTGATAAGCGGGTTTGGAGCTCTTTGAGAGGGTTTGAAGAGGAAATCAAAGGGAATCCCTTGGAGGTAAGGTTTTCAACTTCATAACTCATTTCTAAGTCGTTTTCTAAGTAATTAAACCGGAAATTTGTTGAATTTAAACCCAAAATTTGAGGAGGTTAAGTGCATGGAATTAGAAATTTCTTTTGAGGTTTTGAGTGGGAAATTATTGTCTGATTTTGGTGTTCTTGGTATGTATATAATCATGGGAGGACAAGGATTCTAATGATGTAAATTTTATCGAATTACGAGACGTGGGCCCGAGGCTCGGGTTTTGCCAAATTTCGAGAATTGTGTCTAAATTGATAGTTTTCGATTGGGTTTTGTTCCTTTAGCGTGTATTGATGATGTTAATCTGGTTTTGGTTAGATTTGAGCATTTGGGAGCCAATTCGAGGGGCAAGCGCATCGTGGAGTAGCTTTTGGGCTGTTTTGAGGTAAGTAACGATTGTAACTCTAAACCTGAGGGTATGCCCGGTATTTGATATTGTTTTTGTAAATGAGGTGACGCACATGCTAGATGATGAGCGTGGGGGCATACACCGATAGGGATTGTGACCTGGTCCGTCACGTAGGGTCTATTAAGCCACGTATTTGATTTGAAACCTTATGATATCCTGTGGTTTAGAAATTTATACCTATTTATGGGCTGTGAGCCATGTTTGGGGCCTCATGCCGACCTGTTTAGACCTTCAGGGGTATTTTCCACGTTTGGGGCCTTGTGCCGACCTGTTTAGACCCTCAGATGTACTTTTTACACTATCCTACCACTATCCTGATAGAACATCTGTGAACTCAGTCATGTTTACCACTTGTTATTATTTTCACTGTTATCACATTGCTTTGAAACTCTAAGAAGTATTTTGGGCTGAGTCTCGTGAGTTGAGATAAATTGCTCGAGTGGCTTGTGAGTATGACTCAGTCAGGCCGAGAGCCAAGTATGTGAGGATAGCTATGGGACGGGCTGCATGCTACATCAATATATATGTTATATATTACATATGGATCGGGCTGCACCCCGCACAATTATAGATTATATATATATGGGTCGGGTTGCACGCCGTAGCAATATATGTTATATGGATCGGGCTGCACGCCGTAACAATGTACATATTGGATCGGGCTGCACGCTGCAGCCGATATAGCGCTTGGGCAGAAGGAGCCCCTTGTCACATAAAAAATTTCCCTCTGTTGGGTATCGTGATGGCACCTAGTCTTAGGGACTAGGTAAGCCTAAAATTTGCACTTAACAAAAACAATAATAAAGTAATTATAATAGTCTCAATATAGACATCATGACAAGGTTTAAAATTTCCCAAAACCCGGTAATACAAGACATAAGCTCTACGAAATTTTTCTATCAAATCTAAATACAACTGTCTAGGAATAAGTAAGTACAGTTGAATAAAAATAAAATAGGAAGGTGACTCCGAAGCCTGCGAACGCAGCAACAGGTTACCTTGAGTCTCCTCAGCAAGGATCTGCGCAGCTACTAACAATAATAACCTGGATTTGCACACAAAAATGTGCAGAAGTGTAGAATGAGCACACCACAGCGGTGCCCAGTAAGTATCAAGACTAACCTCGGTGAAGTAGTGACGAGGACTAGTCAAGACACCAGCGGTCTAATAAGTAAAAGGCATAAATGTATAAATGACCGAGACATAATATCTATCTAAGGATTTTTAAATATAATTAATGATACGATCGAATAATACGAAAGAAAATTCAATAATTACGATGAACGGACATCATAGTAGAAATACGCAAAGAGAATGGAAAGAATGCAAGCCAAATGTCGGGAACCACAACCCAATAGAATACTAGCAACTCAACACTGCATCAGTTTATTCACTTCAGGCCTTATTCAATAAACTCAATAAAAATGGTCAAACCTTCGAGTGAAAACCTTTAAATCGTGAGTTTAGTTCGAAAGCTTTAAAGATATAATCATTTTGGAATAGAGAAATTTATTCTTTGAAACATACTTTCTCTGAATGTATATTTATATATCTTTATAAAGAGAAATTTTTAAAACATAGTTTCTTCAAAATACGTGGGGTTCAAATATACTTTCCCAAATACTGCTCTTTCAAATGTCATCAACATACGTGGTGTTGCAATATACTTTCCCAAATACTGCTCTTTCAAATGTCATCAAAATACATGGTGTTCAAATATACTTTCCCAAATACTGCTCTTTAAAATGTCATCAAAATACGTGGTGTTCAAATATACTTTCCCAAATACTGCTTTTTCAAATATCATTTTTCTGCATGACAAATACTTCTCAAATATGCTTTCGATATAGAAGTCCTTCAGACATAATATATATATATATATATATATATATTCCAAATCTCCTCAATAATAAAACCACCAGAACTCAGTCCGCAACTCAGGATATGTCATGCAATGCAGTACAGGGGGACAACTCCTGGAATCTCGTCCGTAGTCCCAATTTAAATATGCGATGCAGTACAGGGGGAAAGCTCTCGGATATCTGTCTGTAGTCCCAATTTAAATATGCGATGCAATACAAGGGGAAAGCTCCCGAATCTCTATCCGTAGTCCCAATTTAAATATGCGATGCAGTAAAGGGGGAAAGCTCTCGGATCGCTTTTCATAGTCCCAATTTAAATATGCAATGCAGCCACTGAGGAAAAACAACCAGAATGCGACAGAAACAACATATATTTCCACAACCGGCGCAAAAGCAAGCAAGACTGAACGCAAAGTGCGATAAGCAAATCAATACAAATACTTAAATCACAAAAATGGTAAAAAATCACTCATACGAAGTAGCCACTGAAAGGAAAGCCACACACAAAGAGAAAACAACATAACCAGGGTAAAACAAGACAAATATAGCAACAAATATATATATTCAAGTTTTCAACCAAGAAACCAAATCATCACGGCAAGGGAATCAGCTATAACAAATCTCACTTAGACAATTAGCTTCACCGAATAAACTCTGTTTGAACAAATGCTCAGTAAATAGGAAGCATCAAAGAATAGCATCCACATGGGCGGTCATCAATTAAACCTAAGTAGTACTTAAGAGGAAAATCATTTAAATCACAATGTACGACTCACGTGCATGCTTGACCAACACATAGATATTCCAATTACTTGTTAGACATTTATAGGGCGAGATTATACTAATTTAGGTCACATAGGCAGTGCATGAAGAAAGATATAGTATAACGGTAGGAAAAGCAAAGTCTTCATTTAAGTCAAATAAGATCAAATAAGAAACAAGGAATGCTAGGCAAGTACTTCTAATATGAGCAGGAAGAGATGAAACTAGGAATCAAGAATTCAGATATAACGAGTGAATTTCATATACGGGGAACATAAGGACCTAAATCCCTAATGAGCAATCTATTTGCAAATAAGTCCGAGTACGCACTCGTCACCTCGCGTACGCGGACTACAATCAACATAGAAAACTCAATCCTAAGGGGTAGCTCCCCCACACAAAGTTAGGCAAGATACTTACCTTAAAGACAACGACCTGGTATTCAAAAATAGACTTCTCCGGTGGGAAGGCCTCCGAACAGCTCAAAATCATGTAAAACAACTTCAAAATACATATAAAACGTATAAGGAACGATTCTGAATAATAACGTTTCAATCTTGGCAAATTTATAAAAAGCGACCCAAAAGTCGACCCCCGGGCCCGCACCTCGAAACCCGACGAATTTTATAAATTCCGATTACCCATTTCGATACGAGTTCACCCATACTAAATTTATCCAATTCCGATGACATTTGGTCATTCAAATCATAAATTTTCATTTTTGAAGTTTTCTTGCAAAACCCACAATCCCCTCAACCCAAATCATAAATTAAATGATAAAAAAAATAACTAATTTATGAAATATATTTAATTATGGTGAAAGAACACTTACCCATTCAATTTGTGTGAAAACCCTCAAAGAATCGCCCAAAATCGAGTTCTAGAAGTCAAAATATGTTTAAAATGGCGAAATCCCCGATTTTGAAAACTTATATTATGCCAGGTGTTTTGTGAATCACGATCGCGGGAATCGGGGCGCGATCGCGTAGAAGGAAAATGAAGCTGGTGTAAGATGGGCTCCGCAATCGCAGAGAATCTTATGCGATCGCGTACAAGGGGCAGGCTGGCTTCCGCGATCGCGGATGGAGTCATGCAAATGCATTGAAGGATTTTTGGGGTGGTTCGTATTAATGCTACGCGAACGCGAAGGGCTGTTCGCGATCGCACAGAAGGACATCAGAAGGCAGATAACAGCAGTTTTAAAAATGGGAAAAATGACTCGTGGTCCACCCGGAACACACCCGAGGACCCCGGAACCCCGTCTAATCACATAAAAAAGTCATATCACTTAGCACGGACTCGCTCAAGGTTTCAAAACACATAAAATAACACTAAAACGACGAATCAAACCAAAAAATCAATGAAATTCCTCAAAGTTCTTTAAACATCAAATTTTGCATTTAAGGTCCGAACCACATCAAACTAAGTCTGTTTCTTACCAAATTTCACAGATAAAACATATAAGTCAACCAGTACCGGGCTCCGGAACCATGATACGGGCTCGATATCACAGGTTTCACCTCAAATTTCAGTTTCAAAAACATTTATATTTTTCAAAAAACAATTTTCTTTAAAAATTCATTTCTCGGAGTTGGGACCTCGAAATTCGATTCTGGGCATATGCCCAAGTCCCATATTTTCCTACGGACCCTCCGAGAAAAATCACGGGTCCGGGTTCGTTTACCAAAAATGTTAACCGAAGTCAACTTTATTCAAATTTCTAATACAAAGTCATCATTTTTATCAGTTTTTTTTCACATAAAGGCTTCCCGGCTACACGCCCGGGATGTGCACACAAATCGAGGTGAGATAGAAGGAGGTTTTCACGACCTCGGATCACATAATTAGATAGAAATATACGGGATGACCTTTTGGGTCATCACAATCTCCCCCTCTTAAATAAATGTTCGTCCTCGAATGTGCCAAGATTCACTTTGAGGTCATCCAATCACGGATTGCGCACTTCCAGCACACACTCACAGGTGATCCCACGTCACCCCAACCTACATAAGCCTGATGACACCATCGCAACTGCATTATAGCCTTCTCATCACCATCGATAAGCCTCATACCTCAATTCCTCACTTTCTACTTATTTCCAAAAGACCCGATTCTAAATCCATATCCGGCATTAGCCTCAACCAGCTGCATCAACTCAGGGGTACGCCCATAAGGCACGGCCACACAACATAGCACATCACACATAGGCTCAATAGCACTTTTGATCATAATAATTGCCCGAAATCAACTCAACATTGGCAATTAGTCCCACATGTGGAAGAACTCTGTTTCCAAACCCCATAATACTGATAATGATGCAATGAACACGAAAACTTCATTATTAAACACCAGAATCACCAAGCCTTTACTAACACAACTAGGCACACTTCCCGCAAGCTAAAACTAATGAAGCACACAACGAGAATGACTGAATATGAATATAGGAACATATAAAGGAACTATCAAACAAGCCCATAGGCATAACTCTCTATCAATACTGACTTACCAAAAGCAATATAACAAGGAAGAAGCAAGGCATAAGAACAAATCAAATGGATTCCATCCTGATAAAATTCCACCACGGTATTCAGCCCGGTCTAAATATATCGAATCACAATTATCACGAGGACCTCACCCTCAACTCCCAATCACATACCGAAATTATATCATACCAATAGAAATTTCTCCATTAAGTCATCTCAGCTGATAAAATCATAATGCTAGCTGATCTCACATCTCGATGGAGTATCAAATCACAACTCATAAGCAAAATATTTAGGAAAATCACATAAAGCTTACCACGAAGAACAACAAGGACTCACTTTCAGTTTCACCACTATCAAGAATGAAATAAACAATGATAGACACAGGCTACTACTCGTAGAATCTCCCAACAGGAGCAAACACAAAATAGAGTGCAAAAACCGAAACTCACTCATAAATGAAACAAAAAATAAGGGAAACTTGTCTCGACCGACAGAGGTATAGTGAAATACAATGGTACCCCACTTTAGCACATCAAGACCTACCTGGGTGATAATATTTGGCACAACGGCCTCTAGGATACTTCATGCAACACATCAACAGGTCGGACCTCCCCCTCTTAGGCGCCCTCTATCCACCTGAATAACCTGCTATAACTCTCCTACCTGAATCCTAGAACAATCTCTCACCCTGTGGCTAACATCTCCACACTGAATACAATCTCTCTACCGATGTGGCTGTGGAAAACATACAATACGGATCCTCTGAGACCCATCAGTACCTGAAAAGCCCCCATGCGAAGCTGGTAATGCAACTGAACTGGTTGACCTGAAATTCTCTACCATGCTTGAGTCCCTCAATGAATCTATGGACTCGTCTCCTAACTGAAGCAACCAAGTGAGGTGTATATCTGGCCAACTCACTGAATCTAACTGCATACTCCAATAGTGACATAGCGCCCTGACACAACTGCTCAAACTCCGCGCGTCGTACATCCCGACAGAACTGAGGTGTAACCTCCCTCAAAACATCTCCGAAAACTGAATCCACGCTAGTGAAGCTAACTCGGCCAGGTTACCCCAACTCATATGACGCCACCACTGATAGACCCACTACTCTGAACTTGAGACGTGACAAAAGCAATCCTACTCATCTCCACAATACCCGAAGTACGAAGAATATAGCAACATCTTTCCAGGAAACCTGGATACCATCTTTCGCCACTCCACTGAAAGATAGGAGGGTGGTACTTGTTGTACCTCTCAAGTCCAAGGTATTCTTCCTCTGATGCTACTGCCCTAACCACGGCAGAACTGAAACCACATGTCGTGCTTCCATGTCAACTGGAACCTGACCAATATGATCTCATTGCTCCAGAGTGTAGACAGTGGGAGTCTGAAATCCTCCCCTGATCCGTGTAATAGCCGGTGAACTAGAATCAATCTCGCCTGAGTCAATGTACCAATTATTCTCAAACCTATGCCCAGGCCTCCTGAAGTCCAGGGTAGCAACAGGCATCCCCAGTACCTGTTCCCCAACTAGAACTACTAGTGACTCCTCAACGACTGCTCTGGTAGGCATCTTAATTGCGGCACATGCTCCTCGTTGGCCCATGTCTCTGACCCTTGCGACACTTACTTCGGGGTGACATCATTAGGAACCGCCGTTCATTTCCTCACCATCGGTGAGAGAATGGAACGATAATTTCAAACTACAAAGTCAATAAACTCGCACGATAGGAATGAAGGAAGTGAAATTGTCCTAATAGTTCCGTAGCCTCTCGAAGATAAGTACAGACGTCTCTGTACCGATCCGCAAGACTCATCTAAAATTTCTTATGACTCGTAGCACCTATGAACCTATAGCTCTGATACCAACTTGTCACGACCCAAATTTCCCTCCGTTGGGTATCGTGATGGCACCTAGTCTTAGGGACTAGGTAAGCCTAACATTTCCACTGAACAACAAAAATAATAAAGGAATTATAACAATCTCTATATAGACATCATGACATAGTTTAAAATTTTCCAAAACCCGGAATACAAGTCATATGCTCCACAAAAATTTTCTATCAAAATCTAAATACAACTGTCTAGGAATAAGTAAGTACAGTTGAATAAAAATAAAATAGAAAGGTCACTCCGAAGCCTGCGAACGCAGCAACAGGTTACCTTGAGTCCCCTCAGCAAGGATCTGCGGAGCTACTAACAACAATAACCTGAATCTGCAGACAAAAATGTGCAGAAGTGTAGTATGAGCATACCACAACGTTGCCCAGTAAGTATCAAGACTAACCTCAGTGAAGTAGTGACGAGTACTAGTCAAGACACCACCGGTCTAATAAGTAAAAGGCATATATTTATAAATGACCGAAACATAATATCTATCTAAGGATTTTTCAAATATAATTAATGATATGATCGAATAATACGGGAGAAAATTCAATAATTACGATCAACGGACAACATAATAGAAATACGCAAAGAGAATGGAAAGAATGCAAGCCAAATGTCGGGAACCACAACCCAATAGAACACTAGCAACTCAGCACTGCATTAATTTATTCACGTCAGGCCTTAGCCAATTAACTCAATAAAACTGGTCAAACCTTTGAGTGAAAACCTTTAAATCGTGAGTTTAGTTCAAAAGCTTTAAAGATATAAACATTTCGGAATAGAGAAATTTATTCTTTGAACATACTTTCTCTGAATGTATATTTATATATTCTTATAAAGAGAAATCTTTAAAACATAGTCTCTTCAAAATATGTGGGGTTCAAATATACTTTCCCAAATACTGCTCTTTCAAATGTCATCAAAATACGTGGTGTTCAAATATACTTTCCCAAATACTGCTCTTTCAAATGTCATCAAAATACGTGTTGTTCAAATATACTTTCCCAAATACTACTTTTTCAAATATCGTTTTTCTGCATGACAAATACTTTTCAAATATACATTCGATATAGAAGTCCTTCAGACATAACTTTTCCTTGAGATAATTGCTTTTCAGCTATACTTTTCAATATGTATATATATATCTTTCGATCCAAATCTCCTCAATGATAAAACCATCGGAACTCAGTTCGCAACTCAGGATATGTCATGCAATGCAGTACAGGGGGACAGCTCCCGGAATCTCGTCAGTAATCCCAATTTAAATATGCGATGTAGTACAGGGGGAAAGCTCCCGGATCTCTGTCCGTAGTACCAATTTAAATATGTGATGTAGTACAGGGGGAAATCTTTCGTATCTCTATCCGTTGTCCCAATTTAAATATGCGATGCAGTACAGGGGGATAGCTCCCGGATCTCTGTCCGTAGTCCCAATTTAAATATGCGATACAGTACAGGGGGAAAGCTCCTGGATCCCTGTCCGTAGTCCCATTTTAAATAAGCAATGCAACCAGTGAGGAAAAACAACCAGAATGCAGCAAAAACAACATATATTGCGACAACCGGCGCAAAAGCAAACAAGACCGAATGCAAAGTGCGATGAGCAAATCAATACAAAGACTTAAGTCACAAAAATGGTAAAAACTCACTCATACGAAGTAGCCACTGAAAGGAAAGCCACGCATAAAGAGAAAACAACATAACGAGGGGAAAACAAGACAAATATAGGAACGATTCTATATATTCAAGTTTGAAACCAAGAAACCAAATCATCCCGGCAAGGGAATCAACTATAACCAATCTCACTTAGACAATTAGCTTCACTGAATAAACTCATGTTGAACAAGTGCTCAGTAAATAGGCAGCATCACAGAATACCATCCACATGGGCGGTCATCAATTAATCCTAAGTACTACTTAAAAGGAAAATTATTTAAATCACAATGTATGACTCACAGGCATGCTTGACCAACAAATAGATATTCAAATTACTTGTTAGACATTTATAGGGAGAGATTATACTAATTTAGGTCACATAGGCAGTGCATGAAGAAAGATATAGTATAACGGTAGGAAAAGCAAAGTCTTCATTTAAGTCAAATAAGATCAAACAAGAAACAAGGAATGTTAGGCAAGTACTTCTAATTTGAGCAGGAAGAAATGAAACTAGGAATCAGGAATTAAGATATATCGAGTGAAATTCCTATACGGGGAACATAAGGTCCTAAAATCCCTAAAGGGCAATCTATTTGCAAATAAGTCTGAGTACGCACTCGTCACCTCGCGTACGCGGACTACAATCAACATAGAAGACTCAATCCTAAGGGGTTGTTCCCCCACACAAGGTTAGGCAAGATACTTATCTCAAAGACAGCGACCCGGTACTCAAAAATAGACTTCTCGGGCGGGAAGGCCTCCGGACGGCTCAAAATCAACTAAAACAACTTCAAAATACATATAAAACGTATAAGGAATGATTCCCAATAATAAAGTTTCAATCTTTGAATATTTATAAAAATTGACCCAAAAGTCGACCCCTGGGCCCACACCTCGGAACCCGACAAATTTTATAAATTCCGATTACCCATTCCGATACGAGTTCACCCATACTAAATTTATCCAATCCTGATAACATTTGGTAATTCAAATCATGAATTTTCATTTTTGATATTTTCTTTCAAAACCCACAATCCCCTCAACCAAAATCACAAATTAAATGATAAAAACAAGAACTAATTCATGAAATATATTTAATTCTAGTAGAAGAACACTTACCCATTCGATTTTTGTGTGAAAAACCCTCAAAGAATCGCCCAAAATCGAGTTCTAGAAGTCAAAATATGTTTCAAATGGTGAAACCCCCAATTTTGCAAACATATATTCTGCCAAGGTGTTTTGTGAATCGCAATCGCGGGAATCGAGGTGCTATCGCGTAGAAGCAAAATGAAGCTGGTGTAAGATGTGCTCCGCAATCGCGGAGAATCTTATGCGATCGCGTACAAGGGGCAGGCTGGCTTCCGTGATCGCGGAAGGAGTCATGCAAACACATTGAAGGATTTTGGGGTGGTCCGCATTAATGCTACCCGAACGCGATGGGAAGTTGCGATCGCACAGAAGGACATCAGAAGGCAGATAACAACAATGCTAAAATTGGGAAAAATAACCCGTGGTCCACCCGGAACACACCCAAGGCCCCCGGAACACCGTCTAATCACATAAACAAGTCATATCACTTAGCATGGACTTGCTCGAGGTTTCAAAACACATAAAATAACAATAAAACGACGAATCAAACCAAAAAAATCAATGAAATTCCTCAAAATTCTTTAAACATCAAATTTTGCATTTAAGGTCCGAATCACGTCAAACTAAGTTCTTTTCTTACCAAATTTCACAGATAACACATATAAGTCATATCAAACATGTACCGGGCTCCGGATCCATGATATGGGGACGATATCACAGGTTTCACCTCAAATTTCATTTTTAAAAACCTTTATATTTTTCAAAAAATAATTTTCTTTAAAAATTTATTTCTCGGACTTGGGACCTCAGAATTCGATTCCGGGCATACATCCAAGTCCCATATTTTCCTACGGATCCTCCAGGACCGTCAAATCATGGGCCTGGGTCCGTTTACCAAAAACATTGACGGAAGTCCACTTTATTCAAATTTTTAATACAAAGTCATCATTTTTATC
The DNA here is from genome assembly GCA_005239525.1 of Nicotiana knightiana. NCBI lineage: Eukaryota > Viridiplantae > Streptophyta > Magnoliopsida > Solanales > Solanaceae > Nicotiana > Nicotiana knightiana. The sequence goes on along the minus strand of ML400053.1, from coordinate 68,572 downwards.
AATTTTTTCACATAAAGGCTTCCCGGCTACACGCCTGGGCTGCGCACGCAAATCGTGGTGAGATAGAGGGAGGTTTTCACGAACTCGAAACACAGAATTAGCTAGAAATATACGGGATGACTTTTTGGGTCATCATACCCCTCCACAAGGCTGTACACCCCCCAGTGATCGCAGTCGACTATTATATGGATCGGGTTGCACGTTGCAGCGTATGTTATAAGGATCGGGCTGCATGCCGCAACATCATAGATATATATATATATATATATATATATATATATATATATATGTGTGTGTGTGTGTGTGTGTGTGTGTGTGTGTGTGTGTGTGTGTTGGATTAGGCTGCCCGTCGCAGCAGTTGTGTGTATTCATGGTGCTTGCTGAGTACAAGTGTTTAGTGTGAGCATGAGATACTGATAGTGGAGTCACGAGTGACTGAGAGGTTTGTCCGAGAGGCTTTATTGTGAGTGATATTGTGCCCGAGGGGCTTATATTTTATGAAACTAATATTTTTCACTAATCTTTCCACAGAGCCTCTCATGATAAATGTTGGATAAATGTTTTTATATGAGATTTTTTAAATGGAAATTGGAGTTTTATGAAATACTCGGAAACGTAAATTCCTGACTTGATTTACTTATTTCCACAGTCACTTATTATATGGATTACCTGATTTATAAATGCTCGTCACTACACTCAAGTTTTTAGTTACTTTGATTATTTACTGAGTTGGCGTACTCACATTACTCCCTGGACCTCTGTGTGCAGATCCAGGTACCAGACCATGTCACTAGTTGATTTGCGGACGAGCTTGGAGTTGTTCGGGATCGAGGTAGCTGCTCAGTGTTCCCAGCTCACCTTCTTTCTTTTCCTCAGTTCATAGTTTTGTCTTTTGTACTCCAGGATTTGTAGTAGCAATTCATCTTGTTGTACATTGTATTTACGGTTCTAGATGCTTATGACAGTTGACTCCAGGTTTTGGGGAAGTGTATAAGTTGTTCATCTCATTCTGCTATTTTAAAATATACTAATTTTGGGAATTTATGAAATATGTTGATAGTCTGAAATGGTTGGCTAGCCTAGTTCCATGATAGGCGCCATCACGGCTGGTTTAGGATCTGGGGTTGTGACAAACCATCTCTTTTCCGCTTCTGCAACACCATAGCGGCACCTGCGGCCAAAACCTCGCAGGTGGGGTCACACCAGATGACAGCAGCCTCAGCTTTCTCTCAACTCCAAATTTGATCCGTTAACCACCCGGAATCCATCTGAGACCCCGGGACCCCTTCCAATTACACCAACCTGCACCAATACATAATGCTGACCTGCCTGAGGCCTCAAATCACATCAAATAACATCGAAATAATGGATCGCATCACAATTAAATCTTTATGAACTTTGAAATTTCCAACTTCTACATTCGATACTGAAATCTATCAAATCATGCCCCGTTGACCCTAAATTTAGCACACAAGTCAGATTCAACTATGGACCTGCTCCAACTTTCAGAATCGCATTCTGACCTGGATATCAAAATTTTCACTTCCGGTCAGATTTCTCAAAAACCTTAAAATTGATATCTTTAGCCAAATGACTTCAAAATAACCTACGGACCTCTGAATTCACTTCCGGTAGCGCTCCCAACTTCCTAATCACCATACAGAGCTATTCCCGGATACGAAATCCCAAACGGACATCAATATCACTAAAATGCACTTTAACCCAGACTTATGAAATTTCTTCTAAAATGCTGACTTCTACAATATGCGCCGAAACGTTCCCGGGTGATCCAAAACCCGTTCCGGACATATGCCCAAGTCCGAAATCATCATACGAACCTGTTGGAACCTTCAAATCCTGATTCTGAGGTCGTTTACTCAAAATTTCAATCTTAGTCAATTCTTCCAACTTAAGACTTCCGAAATGAGAATTTTTTTTCCAAATTGAATCTGAACTTCCCGAAATTCAACTTCGACCATGCCTACGAGTCATAATACCTGAAACGAAGTTGCTCATGGCCTCAAACCACCAAACGACGCGTTAGATCTCAAAACAAATTGTCGGGTTGTTACACATCCGACACGAAGCAAGAAGACACTGAATATTGGATCTGTTCTAAACTATATAATTTTTTCCAATTGAATCTTTTCATTTAAGCCGAGAAGTATAACTTTGACAATCTAGTTTTTACAGTCTCTACTTTTGTCGATTTTGGAACTATTGATAGTACTTGACAGAAATCACCTCCCAAACCATTAATTTTCTACCAAACGATTCATTAATAAGAACTCTGGGAAATTATTTCAATTGTTTGACACGTTACTATAAGTGCGTCATCTCATCTTATCACTTTTTTCTTTCCTTATAAATTTAGCACCATTGTTCTGCTTTGATATATTTGTGTTGAAGAGATATATCAAATCTAAAGTGGGTGGCCTCACAATAAAATCGTTGTTGGTACACCACTTGCTATTATTGCTAACAGTGTCATGCCTCTTGATATGATATTTACAAGTAATGTATGATATAGAAATATTATTTCGATTTCGTCGGAGGAATCTACAAAGAATAATACTGTTATACCAGAGTCGACTCTTTATAATTGTCACGACCCAAAATACTAACTCAGGTCGTGATGGCGCCCAACACCAGGGTTAGGCAAGCCCACACTTAAATTACTATGGATTTCTCCCATGCTTTGGTAAACATCCCAATACGTGCCAAGTTTTAAAGTCCAAAGCATTAATTGAAAAAGATAGTAAGCCATTTTTACCAAAAGGAGTCATAAAGAGGGGTGAGTCAATATATATATATATATATATATATATATACATACCCGCAAACCAAAATAACATCTACGTGTGTGCCAGGAACTAGTGTCACAAGTCCTACGGGCATACTAACAGAATATACAAAACATAATATACAATCCCACTGTCTGAAAGAAATAGATGGGAAATAAGCAAAAGAAAACTCCATGGTGCTGCCGGGGATCGTCAAGAGAAGAAGCTCACCGTGAATTCGGGTTCAATTAAGATCAGAATCGAGCTCCAGTCTGATAACCAGATGCACCAGCCTCAGAACCTGTACAATTGAGTACAAAAGTGCAATATGAGTACATAAACAAAATGTACCCAGTGAGTATCCCGCCTAACCTTGAAGAGGTAGTGAAGAGAGGTCGACTTGACACTCACTAAGGTCCAACAAAATGATTAGCAAGATATAATATCCCTAACGAATATACAAGGATGATAAAAGCAGTAAACATTTAAAATAACAGTAATTCAAATAAATACTGGACGTAAATATAGAATTCCTACTTCAATATTATTTTCTTTCCTTTAAAAATATGCGCATACAGGATGAGGACAACCGGCCTGAGCCATCATAATGATCATATTTGTGCACTGCCGAGCGTCGAACGACCCGAACCATAATATATATCTTTCAATCTCGCAGTGGTGTATGGCCCGCTCCCATGAGAGTGGGGGAAATAACACTCCGCTCGCGGAATGTAAATTGCAAAGCGGTCACATGCACACACAATCCACACAGTTGTTATTTATAAATTGCTCTTCGTGATCCAATCCTTAAAATTTCTTTAATTCCATGATCTCAGGTAAACAATTCGCATGTAACATTAATTCACTATGCATATAATTCATTTCAGGGAAAACATAAGGCATGGTGTAGGCCTAAATACCCGGACATAACAATAATAGTTGCTACGTACGGACTATCGTCACTATGTACATACGTAGCCCCCACAATTATCACATATAGCATTTAAATCGGCTAGGGGGACAGTTTCCCTCTTACAAGGTTAGAAAGGAGACTCACCTTGTGTCGAATCTACTCCCCGGACCAACAACGCGCCCGAAACTCTGAACTCTACACCCGAGGACTCAAAACTAGCTAAATGTTATACAAATTCATCAATTTATGCTAAAAGTATGGAAATCCTCCTCCTACTAAGTCAAATTCGCCATTCTTGAAGAAATCCTAAAATCCAACCCCGGGCCCGCATGCTCGGATTCATAAATTTTTTGAAGGAAACACTCACCCATAGCCTAAGGATCATTAATACATGATTTTTGAATGATTTCATAGCCAATTCACGGGTAATTTTCTAAATTCTCGAAAGCCCTAGGTTACTAACCAAATTCCTACATTTCACTATTAGGTAGTTAAATTCCACTAAGAATGCATGGATTAACTAACTCTAGGATAGAATCTACTTACTTTTCAGTGCTTGGGTCATTGAGACCTTTTCCCAAGCTCCCAAGGTGCTCTAATGGAGGAAGAAATGAAGAAATAATGAAGAATCCCGTATTTAAGAAACACACTGCCTGACAGTGGTTCCGTACCTGCGGCTCGAGGACAGCAGCTGCGGTTTCGCATTTGCGAGCAAAGGCTCGCACCTGCAAAAATGGACGAGTAAGCCTGGGCCCGCACCTTCGGAGAGGATACCGCACCCGCGGCTCCGCTCCTGCGAAACTTTGTCCACACCTGCGAGAAATGGGCTGCCTGCTGAGGGTCGCACATGCGAGGCTGGGACCGCAGGAGCGGTCCCGCACTTGCGACTGGGCAATCGCATCTGCGGTCACACCAGAACAGGTGCACCAGCAGCTATAGCAGCTGGTTTTTAGCCTCGTGTGGTGTCCGGGAGGTACCTGGGCCCACCCGAGCGCCCATCTGAATATACCAACAAGTCCCAAATCATAATACGGACTCGCTCGAGCCTTCAGAATATCCAAAACAACGCTAAATCTTAAAATCACACCTCAAAACCCCTAGAACCAAACTTAGGAACTTTAAGTTTTCTTAACTTTGCTAACAACGCACTGAACCGACCTACATTACTCGGAATGACACCAAATTTTGCAGGCAAGTCATAAATGACATAACGGAACTACTCCCGGTCCCGGAATTTCGTTCGGACCTAGATAACTCAAAAGCACGTCCTAAACCACAATAGAAACCTAAGGAACTCTTACTTCAATACTGGGCGCCGAAACGCTCCCGGGTCATCCAAAACCAATTCTGAACATACGCCCAAGTCCGAAATCATCATACAAAGCTACCGGAACCATCGAAACTCGATTCCGAGGTTGTTTACCCAAAATGTTGACCGAAGTCAAACTTAGCCTTAAAGGCCAACCTTAAGGAACCAAGTGTTCCTATAGCACTCTAAACACTTCCGAATCCCGGACCACCCGCCCTCGTAAGGCATAAATCACAATAAGCTGCTACGGAAAGTTTGATTTAGGGGAACAGGGTCCGATAACGCAAAAGGAGTGGTCGGGTCGGTACATTCTCCACCTCTTAAACAAACGTTCGTCCTCGAATGGGTCTAGAATTATACCTGAAGTGGTGAATAAGTGTGGATATCTGCTCCGCATATCCTCCTCGGACTCCTATGTGGCCTCCTCGACTGGTTGGCCCCTTCACTGGACCTTCACTGCAGAAACTCTCTTGGACCTCAATGGCGATCCTGTCTATCAATAATAGAAATTGGCTCCTCCTCGTAGCCCAACCTCTCATCCAACTGAATAGTGATGAAATCAACCACGTGAGAGATGTCGGCGTGGTACCTCCGGAGCATGGACACATGAAAGACTGGATGAACTCCTAATAAACTGGGAGGCAAGGCCAGCTCATAAGCAACCTCCCCAACTCGCGTCAACACCTCGAATGGGACCCACAAACCTCGGGCTTAGCTTGCCCTTCTTCCCAAACCTCATAATACCCTTCATAGGCGAGACTTTCAACAGGACCTTATCTCCCTCCATAAACGATACATCACGCGCCTACTGATCTGCGTAACTCTTCTGTCTGGACTGTGTTTTGCGGAGCCTCTCATGGACCAACTTCACTTTCTCCAAAGCATCCCTCACCAGGTCGGTGCCATATAACTTAGCCTCGCCAGGCTCAAACCACCCGATAGGAGAACGACATCGTCGACCATACAAAGCCTCAAATGGTACCATCTCAATATTGGACTGATAACTATTATTGTAAGCAAACTTGGTCAAAGGCAAGAACTGGTCCCACTGGCCCCCGAAGTCAATTACACATGCCCTGAGCATGTCCTCCAATATCGGAATTGTACGCTCCGACTGACCATCCGACTGACCATCCGTCTGAGGGTGAAATGTTGTCTTGAGGTCTATCTGGGTACCCATATCACCATGCAAGGCTCTCCAAAAATGCGAGGTGAACTGAGGACCTCGATCTGATATAATGGACACCGGCATACCGTGCAATCGGACTATCTCCTGAATGTAGATCTGTGCCAACCTCTTAGAAGTATGTGTAGTAGCCACTGGAATGAAATGCACCGATTTGGTCAATCTATCCACAATGATCCAAACCGCGTCAACCTTCTGCAAGGTCCGAGGCAACCCAACCACGAAGTCCATAGTGATGCGCTCCCATTTCCACTCAGGAATGGGCATCTGCTGAAGTAGGCCTCCTGGCCTCTGGTGCTCATACTTAACCTGCCGGCAATTAATACACCTAGCCACATACTCCACAATGTCCTTCTTCATTCGCCTCCACCAGTAATGTTGCTTCAAATCAGCATACATCTTCGTAGCACCAGGATGAACAGAATACCGAGAACTGTGCGCCTCCTCTAGAATCCTCTCCCTCAAGCCATCAACCTTAGGAACACATAAGCGGCCCTGAAGTCTCAGAACACCATCCTCGCCAACAATAACCTCTTTGGCCCTACCCTGAACCACTGTCTCTCGTAGCTCAGCCAAACACGGATCATAATGCTACCGAGCCTTAATCTCCCCCAATAACGAAGACTGAGCAACCACATGTGCAAGAATTCGACGGGCCTCTGAAAGGTCTAATCTCACCAGGCGATTGGCCAAGGAATGAATGTCCAATTCTAGAGGTCTCTCCTCTGCTGCAATATAAGCCAAGCTACCTATACTCTCCGCCTTCCTGCTCAAAGCATCTGCTACCACATTTGCCTTGCCCGGATGATAAAGAATGGTGATATCATAATCCTTTAACAACTTAAGCCATATGTGCTGCCTCATATTAAGATCCTTCTGCTTGAACAAGTGCTGCAAGCTACGATGGTCTATATAAACCTCACAGGACAGTCCATACAAGTAGTGCTTCCAAATCTTAAGAGCATGAACAATCGCCGCCAACTCCAAATCGTGCACAGCATAATTCTTATCATGAACCTTTAGCCAGCGCGAAGCATAAGCAATAACTCTCCTCTCCTGCATCAATACACACCCCAAGCCAACGCGCGAAGCATCGCAATATACTGTATACATCCCAGAACCGGAAGGCAATACTAGAACTGGTGCTGAGGTCAATACTGTCTTGAGCTTCTGAAAACTCACCTCACACTTGTCACACCATCGGAACGGGGCATTCTTATGAGTCAATATAGTTAATGGAGCTGCAATAGAAGAGAACCCCTCCACAGATTGGCGATAATATCCTGCTAGGCCCAAAAAGCTCATGATCTCTGTAGCTGAAGTAGGACGCGACTAACTCTGAACTGCCTCGATCTTCTTAGGATCAACCTTGATACTCTCTCCGAATACCACATGCCCCAAGAATGCCACGGAGTCCAACCAGAACTCACAATTGGAGAACTTAGCATATAGCTTCTATTCTCGCAAAGTCTGGAGCACAACTCTCAAATGCTGCTCGTGCTTCCCCAGGCTACGTGAGTAAATTAAAATGTCATCAATGAAGACAATGACAAAGGAATGAATATATGTCCTGAACACCCTATCCATCAAGTCCATGAATGCTGCTGGGGCATTAGTCAAACCAAAGGACATCACCAGTAACTCATAATGGCCATATCTCATACGAAAAGTAGTCTTCGGAACGTCTGAAGCCCGAATCCTCACCTAATGATACCCCGATCTCAAATTAATCTTAGAAAACACACGAGCACCCTACAACTGGTCAAACAAATCATCGATGCGCGGCAAACGATACTTGTTCTTAATGGTAACCTTGTTCAACTGGCGGTAATCAATACACATCCGCATGGACCTATCCTTTTTCTTCATGAATAGAACTGAGCACCCCACGGAGATGCACTCGGTCTGATGAAATCCTTAGCTAACAACTCCTCAAGATGCTCCTTCAACTCCTTGAACTCTTTCTTAGCCATACGATACGTAGGAATAGATATAGGTTAGGTGCCTGGGGCTAAATCAATGTAGAAATCAATATCACGATCCGGAGGCATGCCCGGAAGGACTGAAGGAAATACATCAACAAACTCTTACACAACTGGCACTGAATCAATCGTCGGAGACTCGGCGGTGGTGTCCCGCACATAAGCGAGGTAGGACAGACAACCCTTCTCGACCATGTGTCAAGCCTTCAGTAATGAAATAACCCGGCTGGCTGCACTAACTGATGAACCTCTCTACTCTAGCATAGGCGACTCTGGCATGGCTAAAGTAACTGTCTTGCAATGGCAATCTAGCACGGCATGATAAGGAGATAGCCAATCCATGCCTAAAATAATATCGAAATCAACCATGTCGAGCAATAAGAGGTTCGCTCGAGTCTCGAACCCACAAAACAAAATCACACAGGACCGATAAATCCGGTCTACAATCACAGAATTGCCCACGGGAGTGGACAGATAAATAGGAGAACACAAGGACTCACGAGGGACATCCATCAAATGAGCAAATAAGACCGAAACATAGGAATAAGTGGATCCTGGATCAAATAACACCGATGCCTCTCTACCACATACTGTAATAATACATGTGATCACGGCGTCTGAGGCGACTACAACTGATCTGGCGGGGATAACATAGAATCTAGCTGGAGCACCAGAAGACTGAGCCCCACCAGAATGAACAGGAGTTGGCTGAAATCACCCTGACTGGCCTCCACATCTAGGACAACCCCTGCCGACCTGTCCCCCACCTCTAGTTGGCCTGAAGACTGGTGCTAGACCCATAGGTTGATAATCCTGCTGCACCGCTTTACCCCGAAGTCTAGGACAATGCCTCTTCATATGAACTGGATCCCCACACTCATAACAACCTCCAGGTATCATAGCCTGCTGCCCTGAAGAGGAACCCTGAATGGCCGGAGAGCGATGTGTACTCTCCGGCATAGCACTGAAGTAGGGACTGGGGAATCTAGGATAACTGGAATAACCATTGGGTGAACTCTGAATGGCAGGAGGCGGTAGGAATGCTATGGCATGGCGCTAAAATAAGCCCTCGTTGGAACACCTCGGGGAGGTGGTGGGGGTGCTGAATATGGAGGCCTACTAGGCTGACCTCTACTGAACTGGCCTCTGCCCCTAACTGGGGCACCTCTGAAATCCCCAGAGAATCAGGCTCTCTTTTCTTGCTGACCCTAATCTCTGCCTCTCGATCGATAGCCCTCAATCTAACGAGTTATCTCGACCACCAGCTGATATGGAGTCCCCATCTCCACCTCTCGGGCCATGTTGGCCATAATACCGGAGTGCAACCCTGCTACAAATCTCCTCACACTCTTAGCATCAGTAGGTAATATCACAAGTGCATGGCGAGACAACTCTGAGAATCTAGCCTCATAATCTGTCACTGATATCTATCCCTGCTCCAGTTGCTCGAACTGATATCGCAGCTCTTCCCTCTCAGAGGGTGGGATATACCTGTCTAGAAACATCAGTGAACTGCTCCCGGATAATGGGAGGAGAATCTGCTGGCCTGCTGAGAATATAGGACTGCCACCATCTGCGAGCTCTGCTCTCTAGCTAGAAGGTAGTGATGTCCACTCCATGGGACTCTAATATCCTCACATTGTGCAGCATGTCCCTACACCTATCAACAAAATCCTCGGCATCCTCACCCCGCTCACCCCCAAAGAGTGGAGGGTGCAATCGAGTTCATCTATCCAATAACTTCTTCGGATCGACGTCCGCAGCTGGCCTAGGCTCAGGTGCTGCTGCTACAATCTGGGCCCCACCCATGGGAAGTGTACCCGGGGTATGATGAAGTGTTGTTGTCTGGCCTGCAGCCTGGGCAGTAGGGGTCTGGGCTCCCCCTCCTTCCTGAGATCTGGCAGGATCTGCTGGAAATAAACTATCCTGGGACATAGTATCCATAAATCTCATCATACGGCCCATGACCTCCTGGAAGCCTGGCGCCGTCATAAAGTCCATGGGAGCAAAACCAGCTGGGGGCATCTCACCCTGCTCCTCTATAGTAGGGTCCTTTGGTGGTGGTATGACGGGAATAGCTCGGGGACGCCCTCATCCCCTACCTCTGGCCGGTTCCCTCCCCCGGCCTCTGCCACGACATCGAACAACGGGGGTAGTGGCCCCTCCCGGGTCTGGAATATCAAATGCACGCGTCCTCACCATCTGTGAGAGAATAGAAAAATTAAATTTAGTAAACCATTGACTGCATGATAGAATAAAAATAAGGAGAGGTTTTACTAACACCCTACAGCCTCCCGAAGATAAGTACATACGTCTCTATACCGATCCACAAGCCTGTACTAGGATTGCCCGTGACTTGTGAGACCTACGTGAACCTAGTGCACTGATACCATGTTATCATGACCCAAAATACTAACTCAGGTCGTGATGGCGCCCAACACCGGGGTTAGGCAAGCCCACACTTGAATTACTATGGATTTCTCCTATGCTTGGTTTTAACATCCCAATACGTGCCAAGTTTTAAAGTCCAAAGCATTAATTGAAAAATATAGTAAGCCATTTTTACAAAAAGCAGTCATAAAGAGGAGTGAGCCCATATATACATATATGCAGACCCGCAAACCAAAATAACATCTACGTGTGTGCCAGGAACTAGTGTCACAAGTCCGACGGGCATACTAACAAAATATACAAAACATAATATACAATCCCACTGTCTAAAAGAAATAGACAGGAAGTAAGCAAAAGAAAACTCCATGGTGCTGCCGGGGATCATCAGGAAAAGCAGCTCACCGTGAAGTAGGGTCCAACTAAGATCAGAATCGAGCTCCGGTCTGATAACCAGATGCACCAGCCTTAGAACCTGTACAATTAAGTACAGAAGTGCAACATGAGTACATAAAAAAATATGTACCTAGTGAGCATCCCGCCTAACCTCGAAGAGGTAGTGACAAGAGGTCGACTTGACACTCACTAAGGTCCAAAAAATGATTAGCAAGATATAATATCAGTAACGGCCATACAAGGATTATAAAAGCAATAAACATTTAAAATAACAGTAATTCAAATAAATACTGGAAGTAAATATACAATTCCTACTTCATTATTCTTTTCTTTCCTTTAAAAATATATCTGAACACTCAAAATCCATAAAAGAATTCTTAACAATTTAACATGCGCATACAGATAAGGACAACCAGCCTGAGCCATCATAATGATCATATATGTGCACTGCCGAGGGTCGAACGGTCCGAACCACAATATATATCTTTCAATCTCACCGTGGCATACGGCCCGCTCCCATGAGAGTTGGGGAAATAATACTCCGCTCGCGGAATGTAAATTGCGAAGCGGTCACATGCACACACAATCCACACAGTTGTTATTTCTAAATTACTCTTCGTGATCCAATCCTTAAAATTTCTTTAATTCCATGATCTCAGGGAAACAAGCCGCATGTAACATTAATTCACTAAGCATATAATTCATTTCAAGGAAAACATAAGGCATGGTGTAGGCCTAACTACCCAGACATAACAATAATAGCCGCTACGTACGGACTCTCGTCACTTTGTACGTACGTAGCCCCCACAATTATCACATATAGTATTTAAATCTCCTAGGGAGATAGTTTCCCCCTTACAATGTTAGAAAGGAGACTCACCTCGTGTCGAATCTACTCCCCGGACCAAGAACGTGCCCAAAACTCTGAACTCTATACCCGAAGACTCGAAACTAGCCAAATGTTATACAAATTCATCAGTTTATGCTCAAAGTATGGAAATCCTCCTACTACTAAGTCAAATTCGCCATTCTTGAAGAAATCCTAAAATCCAACCCCGGGACCGCATGCTCGGATTCCAAAATTTTTTGAAGGAAACACTCACCCATAGCCTAAGGATCATTAATACATGATTTTTGAATGATTTCATTGCCAATTCACAGGTAATATTCTAAATTCTCGAAGGCCCTAGGTTACTACCCAAATTCCTAAATTTTCACTAATTAAGTAGTTAAATTCCAGTAAGAATGCATGCATTAACTAACTCTAGGATAGAATCTACTTACCTTTCAGTGGTTGGGTCGTTGAGCCCTTTTCCCAAGCTCTCAAGGTGTTCTAATGGAGGAAGAAATGAAGAAATAATGAAGAATCCCGTATTTAAGAAACACACTGTCTGACAGTGGTTCCGCACCTGCGGCTTGAGGACCGCACCTACGGTCTCGCACCTGTGAGCAAAGGATCGTACCTGCGGAAATGGACGAGGAAGCCTAGGCCCACACCTACGGAGAGGAGACCGCACCCGCGGCTCCGCTCCTGCGGAATTTTGTCCGCACCTGCGAGAAATGGGCTGCCAGTTGGGGGTCTCACCTACGAGGTTGGGACCGCAGGAGCGGTCCCGCACCTGCGACTGGGCAACCGCACCTGCGGTCACACCAGAACAGGTGCACCAGCAGCTATAGCATCTGGTTTTGGCCTTGTGTGGTGTCCGTGAGGCACCTGAGCCCACCCGAGCCCCCGTCTGAATATACCAACAAGTCCCAAATCATAATATGGACTCGCTTGAGCCTTCGGAACACCCATAACAACCCGCTAAAACTCAAAATCACACCTTTAAACCCCTAGAACCAAACTTAGGAACTTTAAGTTTTCTTGACTTCGCTAACAACGCGTCGAACCGACATATACTACTCAGAATGACACCCAATTTTGCAGGCAAGTCATAGATGACATAATGGAACTACTCCCGGTACCAGAATTCCATTCGGACCTCGATAAATCAAAAACACGTCCCAAACAACAATAGGAACCTAAGGAACTCTTATTTCAATATTGGGCACCAAAACGCTCCCGAGTCATCCAAAACCCATTCTAAACATACGCCCAAGTCCGAAATCATCATACTAAGCTACCGGAACCGTCGAAACTCGATTCCGATGTCGTTTACCCAAAATGTTGACCGAAGTCAAACTTGGCATTAAAGGCCAACCTTAAGGAACCAAGTGTTCCTATAGCACTCTAAACACTTCTGAATCCCGTACCACCCGTCGCAGCACGCATAAATCACAATAAGCCGCTATGGAAAGTTTCATTTAGGGGAACGGGGTCCGATAAAGCAAAACGACCAGTCGGGTCGTTACAATAATATAGTATTGAAAGCTTTTTTGATTAGGATTAGCTTTGATTGTGTTTCCACAAACACGTGTATAACATTTTGATTCTTAATAATATATTAACCTTTTTACTTTGTGTTCTAACGCTCTTTCTATGGAATAAATTTATGTATCCTAAGTTTTTTTAACTTGAATAAAAATTTTACTTTAAAGAATAATTAAATTGGATTCTCTTGCTAAATAATTAATTAAAAAAAATTTAATTTTTTGGTTTTAACATGAAGAATAATTTATTCTATGTTGATTCAGATCTTAGTATTAGTTCATCTCTTTTTTTGAATATTTAATTTTAATTATAATTTTATCCACTATAAAAGTAAAAAATTGGTATGACATTTCACTTTTAGATCTTTATATTTGTAGAATCATTAGTGGTACTGACTCTTACCAACCATTTTGTTTCATCTTTCTCACACATTTATATTCGTAAATATTTTCTTAGTTGTTGTTAACAATTGGGTATTTTTCAATATTACAGGAAAAATTGATAAAAAATATTATTTGAGTAGGAAAATAGTTTAAATATAATAGAAAAATATATTATCGTGGGGGTATTTTTTTTTTCTCAATTTCAATTTTTTATGTGGTTCGTTAATAATACATTTTTTCTGTATTGGACATTATGGAGTGGTAATGTGTTTCCAATACAGAGGACTCTTATGGAATTGATTTTTATAAAAGCTTCCTATATATTTTTAATAAGAATTTAATAGATAAAATTTTATTAATTTTAAAATCTTAAATATTAAAAATTAGCAAAGAAGGTATTGTAGGCCAAAAAATATATTATTGCAGTTATGTCCTTTCCGTATGAGTTCTCTCGCTTAATATTTTAGGGCTATTTTGGTATATTAATAATGTATTTATGCTTTTATAATAATATAGGCTCTCCTTTTTCTAAATGGATTTGGACAATATAATACATTCTCAAGTTTGAATTAAATTAGTAATACAAATTTTTAAGAAGTACATCCTAAAAGTAATAGGATTACGTGACTAACGATATTTACTTGTTCAATTTTATATGAATTAGTGAGCCCGAAATTGATTACTAATAGGATTCCTAATGGTAATCATGTAGGATTCCTAATGTGTAGTATTATGTCCTAAAACTAATAGGATTATAAGGCTAATATCTAGAATTTCGATTATGTCCTTTTATTATGAGTTATTATGCTTAATATTATAAGGTTATTTTTATAAATCGATATTGTATTCATTCTTTTATAATAATATAGATAAATACTTATTAATTGCATCAAAAATTATTTTATGATGATTTTATCATCTAATTTCATCATTTACATCCATATTAAGTTTTAAATATTTTTAATGCATTTTTTATAATTACATTTGTATTTTAAAGGTTAAAATTGCACATTTTGCAATAATAGCCCATATATACTTATAATTACTTTATTTATGCAAAAAATAACCTTTTATATTTTTATAGTGTTAAATAATTGTTATTAACCATTTTTATGTAAAAATAATATTTTTACAATTTATTTATCATTTTTTTACAAAATTATTCATTAATTGAATTGGGTATTTAAATAATAGCCCGTTTTCTTAATTATTTTCGGACCACCCCAGCCCAACTATCTAAATACACTAGCCCAATTCGCCCAGCCCAAACCAAATAACCTCCCTAACCGAATACTCGTTTATGCCCGACCCAAATCCCTCATTCAATCCTGATCGTTGATCTTTCAAGATCAAAGATCAACGGCCCTTATTCGCCCATTCCTTTTAATTGACCTACCCTCCCCTCAAACCCTAATCACTATCTCTAAATGACCGCCCTTAAACTCTCTCCTCTCCTCCCCTCTGAAACCCTAAGCGTCGTCACCCTAATATCCCTACGATTCCAACCAGATATGGAATTAACCGATGATCGTCTTACCTAATTAATCTTGAATCGCTACTGGTTACTCGATTATGGTATAACATAGTGGCTTGCCTAATATGGCAAGCTTATTTCCCCATTTCCGGACCAAACCTGGTTTGAACTTCCTCCCTTTTCCATCTATGTTTATTTTTCACCTCTTTGGGTACGAATCTCTGAGATTTTATTAATTATTTATTTACCCTAAAAATTAGGGTTTAAATCTTTTAAGATCTATTTAAAGATTTCCTTATTTTTTGTTAAAAATCTTCTTTATATTTCCGCATACCTTTCTATGAATGTTTTGTGCAATTTTTTGTTAAAAATTTTCTGACTAATCTCATTTGCCCTAAAATTAGGGCTCAGGTCTTTTTAAGATCCGTTCTGGTTCTATTTTAGTTGAGTATCTTCTTAACGGTCCCGTATATCTGTCTATGTGCATTCTATTTTCGTGATATTGCTGACCAATTTTATTTTCTCTAAAATTAGAGCTCGGATCTGTTATGATTCTTATTTTGTTAACATTTTTTCTTCAATATTTTCTTATATTTGTCTATGTGCATGTCATTTTGATTTTCCTTTGATTATTCCGACTAATTTTACTTACCCCTAAAATTAGGGTTTCAATTCTCATTTCATTTTCCCTTACTGATTCTGTCTATCTATTTATGACTCTTTCCTTTAATTTAAGAGTTTTGATTCCCAGACTTGTCTGGTTCCTTAAATCACCGTGACTACAGTTTACGTGTCTATGCACTGTTATTTCTAGCTTACCTAAATAATGTTCTGAGTTCTTTCCTTAATTACTTGATTGATTATTTTCATGTTTATGTACCCTAGTCTAATGCTATTTAAACCCCTTTCCTCCTTCCCTTAGAAAAAAAAAAAGAACGAAGAACTTTCACTACTTTCACTACTAAAACTCTATACTATATACTACTATTATATTCTGTTTTAATTCCTGGACGACTGGAAGCCAAGGCCAGAAATCTCCATTGTTGTTTGCTTCTATTGATAATCACTGCCTCATTGCTTAACCTTTCTCTGTTTTATTCGAACTAGTAAGTCACTGAAACCTCTCTACCATTTCGATTGTTCAATATGCTATTGGATTCCTTGCTCTATGTGTGTTACACTTGTTTAACTTAGTAGACTAATTGATCGAACCTGCTTAATCATGTGTACTTAAGACTATCTTCAAGTATGTCTAATATCTTTCCCTAAGACTGGTTCAACATGTATCTCTTAGTTTGTTTCGAATTTGTTAGTATATTATTCCATTGACTATGTGCTCATTATGCTATTAGTTCTTACTAATCACTAGTATGATGTTTGATTCATGATTGATTAATGAATTTCTTCTATTTAACTTGTCATAATTTGAATACTATACTGCCTTGTGAGGCATGTTTCAGGTGTCTTGATAAAGTTTCAAACTTGTCAGTTTCCAACTTATTAGCTTCAAAGTGTTTATCTCTGTTTCTGTGTGTGACTCTACCCCTAAGCCTGACTCCAAATCCTGCCCTGCACTCTTTTGAATCCCAAAAATCTCTGCTGAAATAATTTGAGTATTATCCTCGGCCTTCTTGGTATGAGCACCGCTCAGGGTTCAAGAAGCCCTTGGGAACTCTGACACACAAGAGGACTGGGCTTGGTATGCTTGTTCTTTAAAACATAAATGATTCAATCACTTTGTGGTTCTACGAACATTGGCTTTTTGGAGAAGTTGTAAATTGAAGGGCATGATCCAGATGTTGTTTTAGACTTGCTGAAAGCTTCCTATAGTTCACACACTTTGTAATTTATTCAGTTGTTTCTGTTCTGTAATAATTATTTGTAATAACAATTGGGGGTGATAATAAAATTGGGAAATGGGTTTATTTGATATTTTGTGGGTTGATAACATGCCTTTAGGTTTTCTGCTACTATTATGTTAGATAACACGCCTTTAGGTTTTCTGCTACTATTATGTTAGATAACATGCCCATAGGTTTTGTTTTATGCTCATAAATTGTGTGCTAAAATCTGTCTAAATGTTTAAGTCTACCATCACATGTTATAAAACCTGCCTATAGGGATTTGATTCTGTGAGTATACTGTCTGTTTTGCTTCGCATGATTAGATACCATGCCTATTGGAAATGCAATAATAAGTTTAAATTACAGCATACTCACATTTGTTTACTTAGAAATCGTGTTTATAGGCCTTAATCAATCGTCACAATCGCCTAGTTAATATGCATGTCTTTAAGAATTAATAAACAGACTCAATCATTAAGAGTAGAACTCACACTCATAAGGATAACTATCATTTGTGCCAATACCAAAAACGGAATCTGCCTAATGTCTTGCTAACTACCACTAGAAAGCACGCCTATAGGAGTAAGTAATAATTCTGAACTTTCTCTGTAGTCAACTGTTGAATAAGACACCTAGATAACCTGCCTATAGGTTCAAATGCTCTAAATTGAAATTAATAGGCAATTACAAAATCACCTGGGAATTACTGTCAGCACGTTTACATTACAGAATTATCTAGAGGTACTTTTTGTAAACTGTCAGCCTGTTTAAAATCCAGAATCACATAGAAACCATGTCTATAGGATTCAATAGCCTTAACTATTAAAATTTCCAATACACCAATGTGTTCGTGTGCATCTGCTGCTTTATGTGTGGGGGCTAAATTGAGCTTTTATCTGCTTCTGTATGAAAAGTCCAATATGTTTTGTATGTCGTTTAGTTTTACAATTTCGAGAAACCTAAGTTGAGTCTAGAACCATCCAAAAAATAGAGGTCCCAATGCCTCCAGGACAATAGGTAAGGGGCGGGTAGTGCACGCATAGGACATGAGTTAGAATTGATTAGAGCGTTTTAGGTAAAAGCTTAAAGATAGTAATCGGGTAGCAGAAGATGATAGTCTGTGCCCGCTGAATAATATGAGTAACACCTCCGTCTTGGGGGAGTTAGGAAGTATTATTTATGTTGCACGGGGTGATCCTATAGGCTAAAAAACATAGGGCCCCCGTCCCTATTAAATAATTCCTCCTCTTTATTTATCAGACTTATTCGCATAAATTAAGTTCGGCCAGGACCCAACGTTGTGGACCTCGAGGTGCACCTAACACCTTACCCCTAGAGGTAATTTGAGCCCTTACACGATCCTTGGTGACACAACTAGCATAACTTGAGTCATTTGCAATAGGTTCCTAACACACCTTAATCTGTTAGGTGGCGACTCTCTCAATAACTAGTTCCTTTCCCTTCTCAAAAGGAGTTGTCAAATGTTGAAACCCGATTTCACAAGAAAAAGAGGGCGCGGCAGCATGGAGACTCTGCTGGGGATATCTTTAGGCTCTTACCTTAACGAACTTTGTTTGTGAATTAGTCTTTCTCGATAAGCGTGTCTTTATTATTTTGCTAATACTTGAACATCCTGCTCCCATTTACACTTTGTTATTGCAACATGCACACCCCTTTCCCATTTTCCTTTATATGAGCTTACTTGCCATCCTTTGCTTAATCTGGTTGCAACATGCATTTCCCATCATAATTTCAATTATGCTCACTAAATTCACTCTTTAAATTTTGTCATGTCTTTCCCGTTTTATCTAGGGGTGGGCATCGATCAGTTCGATTCGGTTGTGAATATTATCGGTTCGACATATCGGTTACCGGTTTATAAATATGTAAAACTGATCAGCGAACCAATAAGACATTGGTTATCGGTTAATCGGTTATCGACAATTATCGGTTCGGTTATCGGTTTACCCAATAAAATAACTCAATCCAGATCAAAACTTCTTCAGAAGCTCGCAACTGAAGATTTTCTTATTGTTTTAGTCCCTTAGACATAAGATGTCAAAATGTAGCTAATTAGGATTGTAACAACAAACAAAAACAGCTACTACCGTAGGATAAGCTCAACGACATTAACTTGAATTAGTCAAAAACATATAATAATGTATACTGATAACAATTAGTAGCAGCAGAATTCCATTCATTACCTCCAGATATTGCAATGGAATGTCAGCAACAAGTTGTGACACTACACTGACTCTTTCTACCCTACTCATGTTCAGTACCTTTTTAATACAAAATTATTTACAAAAATAATAATGAGAACTGGCAAGAAGAACAAGAGTATTCAACAGTGTTTCAAACTCCAAAAACTGTAGAAAACAGTACTAATTGTCTAATACGTCAATAACAATTATCCAAAATTAGGAAAGGAAAATAAAAATCATAAAATATGAGCACAACATAAAGAATCTTTAACAGTCAAAATCCCTATATAAAGATGAAGGCTTTAAGGAAATGCACTGAAGAATGCGGCTGAGAGGGAATATGAGACAATGAAGCCCTAGATATATGTATATACTTAAGGGTAAAGTCATAATTGTATTAATTCTTATTGGGTTATCGGTTAACCCATTAACAAAATTGGAAAACCGAGGCCCGAGCCAATAACCCAATAGTGAGAAAATTTTAAACCGTTACCGAATCATTAACCCAATAATGGGATACTGCTAGCCCAATAAGTTTTTTTCAGTTCGGGCTATCGGTTTTACCCGATATATGCCCAGCCCTAGTTTTATCGCTTTTTCATTAAACAAACTAACTCTTTTTTGTTTTCTTTATTTCTTGTCTTTACAATTATTAAGTACCGCATTTTATCGCTTTCATCATGCAAATATGTGTTATTTTTCTTTTGCATAAATACATGTTCGACATCATATTCCACTCGTGCGTAATCAATACCATAGTGGCACTTGATGAGTGTCCGCGCTCTTCCTATATTACCCATTTTTAAATTTGCAAAGGCTTATTTGCGGTAAAACTAGTCGATCAGCGGTGCAGTCGACGGTTCTGTGCCTTTCCATCTCAAGTTGTCCGCTTGAGGGTACTAGTTTAGACTTCTATAAACCTTGCTCTGATAATAAATGTACATGCATCATGGTCAAACCCTAGCAAGGGTTAATATGTTGTCCGCATAATTACCTTCTAAGGAAAAGCCTTGTCCAAATCCCATCGTATCACGACCCTAAAACCAACCCGGTCGTGGTGGCGGCTATGGTGGAACTAGGCAAGCCTACACTCCTAACCAATTCGATTTCTATAATAACAATATTTAAATATTACCTGTTTTCATCAGAGGAAACTGAAATAAAAGATAAAATCAAACCCAAATTTACTGTAGAAAAAGAGAAATCCCAAAATCTGGGGTCACTAAGTCATGAGCCAAACTACAACTGTGCCAAAATACATCAAGACAACGTTTGTCTGGGAAATAAAAAATAAAAATACATAAAGGAAGATAGGGAAAAAGAAAGGCGGGTCAGTGAGTGCCAAGCAGCTACCTCACTCTCTCTGAAGATGAACCGTAGCAAACGATCAACTGGCACTACCGTGACCTGGGATACCTGAATCTGCACACAAGGTGCAGGGGTTAACGTGAGTACACAAACTCAGTAAGAAACAAGCCCAAACTGTGGGATGAGAGGTAGTGATAGACAAAACCTCAATATTTATAACATGATCAACGTACAGAATTTAGGCATGCATTCAGTTAACTCTACAGCTCAAAGTGATAAGATAAGCACCATTCTGAACAATTTAACATATATATAACTCAACGTATTCTACATGCCAATGCATCAACACTATGAAATGCACAACGTGCTCCCACTCTCAAATACTCATCCACTCAGTACTGTATATGGCCTGCATGGCCCAGGGAAGATCCATCCCAGAATATGTACACATCAAAGCGAAGTCACTCAGTACTGAGGAAGGTCGATCCAGTCCTATGGAGACGATCCATCTCCAGATAATGATACACCTCGCAACCACTCGGTACTGTATATGGATCAACGACCCAGGGAAGATCCATCCCAAAATACATATACATATCACCAACATCAGTCGCTCAGTACTGAGGAAACCAGGCCAATCCAGCCTTATGGAGAAGATCCATGTCTAGGGAAGATCCATCGTTAAATATCACTGCGCTCACTAGGGGTGTGTTACAGACTCCTGAGGGGCTCCTACAACCCAAGCGCTATCATAAGCCAGATTAAAGCATAAATCAATATAACATGTTGCGGCGTGCAGCCCGATCCCATATTTGTCACTCAATATCAGGCTCTCAGTCATCACTCTCTAGTCTCACTCACATGGGCTCACAATGCATGAACTAGCTCGAATCAATGATATAATGTGCATAACAACAATTACCGAGACTGAGAGATGATAAGATATGCAATGACATGACTGAGTATATAATATCAATGAAACACATGATATGACAGCAATAAACACCACTCGGGTCTCAACAACATCGGCGTGAAGCCTTAACATAATATCTAGCATGATTTCTAGCATGTTTGCATTAAGACGATCGCTCGGGTCTCAATAGTATCGGCGTGAAGCCTTAACATAGTATTTAGCATGATTTCTAGCATGTTCACATCAGTCACATTGACAGAAGCACATATATAAACAAGAGATAACAAATAAACGGTGCCATGGAATGAACCAGGTCACAAGTCTCACGGTGCACGCCCGTCACTTGGCATGTGCTTCACCAATTCTAATCACATAACACGTAGTTCGAGGTTTTGAACCCTCAAAACCAAGTTTGGAAGCATTACTTACCTCAATCAAGCCAAAACTCTACTCCACAATGCCCTTGCCGCTCAACTCGACCACAAATCACCTCATATCTAAAAAAAATTAGTATTATATCATTAATATATGCCAAAGGAGCGAAGCCCACATCAAAATTATCAAATTACATAAAAAATCCCGAAATTGGCCAAACCCGGCCCCCGAGCCCATGTCTTAGAATCCGATAAAAATCACAAAACCAAAATCCTTATCCTCTCACGAGTACATACATACCAAATTTACCAAAATCTAACTCCATTTGACCCCTCAATCACCCAAATCTTAGTCTCAAGTTCCAAGCCCCTAATTTCCCAATTTTCACCCTTAAATCCCACTAATTTCATGCTTAATTAACTGAAAATTACCATAGAATCGAGTATTGAGTTCAAAAACATTACACCAAAGTGTTTCCCCTTGATTCCCTCTTCAAAATCCCTCAAAAGCTTCGATCCCGTCTTCAAAAATGGTGGAAATAAGAAAAATTCGCGAAGGGTTTAATTTATACCATTCTGACCAGCTAAACCGCACCTGCGGACTCCTTCTCGCACATGCGCAACCGTTTATGTGGTCCACCTAACCGTACCTACGACTTTTCACTTAAAGACCACGACCGCATCTGCGCCCCAGGAACCGCACCTGGGGGCCCGCATATGCGTCAAATCCACCGCATCTGTTGTTCTTCCCTTGGCCTTCCAATTCCGCATCTGCGACTCCCCTATAGCATCTACGACCTCGCACCTGCGGTCCCCTATCCGTAGGTGCGGAAACATCAGAAACAACAGCTTCAGCTACATAACTCTCAATTCAAAACTTTCCGATAACCGACCGAAATCATCCTGAGCCCCTCGGGGCCTCAACCAAATATACCAACACAATAAATACCAAACCAAGAACTTGGATGAACCCTTGAAACACTCAAAAACCACATCAATACACCAAATTAACCCGAAGTTCAAGCCTAAGGATTTCTAAACTTCTGAAATTCGCCAACGATGCCGAAACCAACAAAACCACGTCTGAATGACCTGAAATTTTGCACACACATCACAAATGACACTACGAACCTATGGAAACATCCGAAATTCCATTCCGAAACCGATATCTTATTTTCCACTGCCGGCCGAAAATTTCCAAAAACCCATTTTCGCCAATTCAATTCTAATTCTACCATGGACCTCCGAATAAAATTCTGAACCCACTCCTAAGTCCAAAATAATTTAATGAAGTTATCCGAACCAAAAAACAAAATTCCGAGATCATTTACTTATAAGTCAACTTCCGGTTGACTTTTCCAACTAAATATCCAACTTAAGAGACTAAGTATCTCATTTCTCTCAAAAATCACTCTGAACCCCAGCCGACCTACCCAAAACACATAAACGAGCTGAACCACACACAATGAAGCAGAAATGGGGGAAACGGGACTAAAACTCTCGGAACGACCGATCGGGTCGTTACACATCGGGATTTTCATAATCCCAAAGGGAAAAATCATGATATGTGCATTATTTGTAAAAATAATGTTGATATGCTAATCATTAATGTGTAAGTAGTTGAACCCGGAGGGGGAAGGGTCTAACTTTGTTTATTCTCCAGATAATGAGGCACGAAGTCCCCAGGTTCCGCATGGTCCGAAACATACCACCTTTATTGCTAAATTTGTGGCAAAATCTTTCGCCAAGCTACAAAAATCATGTGAAGAGGGTTCTCAAAAATCTACCCTCCTTGTTAGACATCTAGCCAAATAATATACTGATCGAGGATGCTACCATGTTCTGGAATGGAGAAAGGGCCGTATTCCATTTTAGCAATGTAGAAATGACTCCCCTCCTAGAAGAAATAGGGGGTTTCGCTGGGTTACCCTGGGATAGTCCTGGTTTGTTGGTGCCAGAAAATTGCACTCCTAGGGGGTTTCTGAAAATGATGG
The DNA here is from genome assembly GCA_005239525.1 of Nicotiana knightiana. Lineage (NCBI taxonomy): Eukaryota > Viridiplantae > Streptophyta > Magnoliopsida > Solanales > Solanaceae > Nicotiana > Nicotiana knightiana. Next base: position 44,747 of record ML400053.1, on the reverse strand, counting down.
GTCTGAGAAAGAATGATGATTTAGTCTGCCTGAAGAAGTCCTACATACCTTTCGACTTCCTCTACAAACATTATGGATACAACAAATCCTACTGTATTTTTCATGATGAATTCTCCATCACTTCCCTGGGTTGGACGCATCGCGGGGTTTTTGTATTCGTCGTCTGCTTTTTGGGTATGATAGTGTTTCCAATCCAAGGAGACATGATTCACACTAGGTTTCCTATGGTAAATAAGGCTTTAATGGAAGGAATTTAGGGACAAACATAAACTATTGTCCCAATGATCATAGCAGAAATGTACCGAGCTCTGGACCGTTGCAAGAAGGGGTTCAAACATTTTGAGGGTTACAATTTGTTGCTGCAGATTTGGTTGTTGGAGCATCTTCAAAAAGGCCAGTACTGTCAGGAATTTCCACGAAGACCATGGAATGACCACATAGCTTTCCATCATCCGAAAAGAATGACCTTCATCCCAGACAGGTTTACATAATCAGAGAATGTTATAGATTGGGTACACTTTTTCAGCAATCTGATCGAGGACAAGGTCCATTGGATGTTCGAGTGGTTCCCTACTAGCGAATTCATCATCAGATCCAGGGATGTTCCATATTTGGTGTTGATTGGGTTGAGGGGCATATATCCCTATGTTCCTATCAGGGTCATGAGACAAGTTGGGAGAAAACAAGTCATACCGCGAGTCTCCAAAATGAGTCATTACAAAGAAGATTTTCAAGATGATGCCATCTCGTACAAATTTGAGGCCCAACACATGTGGCACTTGAAGATTATTTTGGAAAAGGATACCATTGAGCCAGATCGATACCATGCAGATCATGTGTATTTCTACCTATTGTGGTTGGGGGATAACATAGCAGGAATAGTCGAGCCAGGGATTGGTCGAGGAAACAGGGTCATAGATGAAGCTGCTGAGGCACAGGTGAAATATAAGAGGTTGCGCAAAAGAATCCTTGAGTCTGAGGCCGGGCATCTGGAAAAAAACAAGGTAGACATGGAGTCAATTAACGAGTGGAGGGAAATGGCTACAAAGACGACGAAAAGGTTGGAATATTTGGAGCAGGGTCTAATGGAACTGGAAGGAAAGCTGAGGAAAAGGGTCGTACACTATTAGAATGAAGAGGGCAACAAAGGAGGACACCTATCAAGGGCGTATCTGGTGTTGGACATGCGCAACCTAGGAAATCTGATTGATGGGGCCAAGAAGGCCAAGCCTGGAGAAGGTCCCTCTGGGACCAAGTAGATTAGAACTATTTGCTTTTCTAGAGTCGTTTTTGAATTCGAATGTAATAAGGCAAATTCCGTTACTGACTCATTTATTTATTTTCGTTTTTAAAGGTGTAACTTATTTATTACATTAATGAAATGAGGAAATTATCATCATTAACTTTCTCCAAATCTACGTGTCGCTAGGCCTACCTCGGGCACAATGAGGTCCCCAAATTAGGACATGAATTTATAATTCTGCAATATATGTTTAAATACTGCAAATGTCTTTTCAAAACCCCTCCTGACTTGTTTACATTTTTGTTTTTATTTTGATTATTCCCATCCCCTAAGGTTGGTTCGCACATACTGGCATCATCAGTATACCACACCAAATCCAATGTCCCTCCACCTCCTCCTCCAAGTGATCCAAAAACATTACTATTTATTACATTGATGAACCAACGACTGTGAAATGTAATGAGACAACGCAACATAAGGATAGTGATTCAGAAGAGATAAAAGAAGAAGATGTGATACCTGAGGAAATCGTCAGAGAAGTTGAGAACTTTGAGAACAAACCTAAGTCCAACTCTGATGAAACTAGGGTGGTCAACTTGGGAGATTCTAAAACTATCAAAGAAACTCGCATAAGCATTCACTAGTCACCGTCAGAGAAGGAAGAACACACTCGTTTCCTGAGATAGTATGAGGAAATTTTCGCATGATCATATGAAGATATGACCGGGTTGAGCACATATATAGTGGCTCACAAGTTGCCTACCAATCCAATGTGTCCACCAGTAAAGCAGAAACTCAGAAAGTTCAAACCAGACATGAGCCTGAAAATCAAGGAGGAAGTCACTAAGCAAATCAAAGCCAAAGTCCTTAAGATAGTTGAATATCTAACTTGGTTAGCCAACATTGTGCCGGTTCCAAAGAAAGACAGGAAGGTCAGGGTATGTGTCGACTATCGGGATTTAAACAGAGCAGGTCCCAAAGTTGATTTCCCGCTACCAAAAATACACATATTGATCGATAATTGCACCAAGCATGAGCTTCAGTCCTTTGTCGATTGCTTTGCGGGCTATCATCAAATTTGGATGGATGAAGAGGACGTAGAAAAGACAACTTTTATTACACCATGGGTAGTACACTGCTACAAAATGATGCCATTCGGTTTAAAGAATGCTGGGGCCACATACAAGAGGGCCATGACAACCATTTTCCATCATATGATACAAAAGGAGATAGAGGTATTTGTGGACGATGTCATCATCAAATCCAAGAAAGCCACAAATAACATAGCACATTTGAAAAGGTTTTTTGACCGGCTGTGGAGGTACAATCTAAAGTTGAACCCCGCAAAATGTGACTTTGGAGTTCCTACCGAAAAAATTGTTCGGATTCATTGTCAGCGGCTGAGGAATCGAGTTTGACTCGTCAAAGGTCAAAGCTATCCAGGAGTTACCGCCACCAAAGAAAGATAAAGACGTGATGAGTTTCTTGGGACGTGTCAACTATATCAACCGCTTCATAGCATAATCCACGGTGATATGTGAACCAATTTTTAAAATGCTAAAGAAGGATGCCGCAACCATTTGGGCTGAGCACTGTCAGAAGGCTTTTGACAAAATAAAGGAATACCTATCCACACCACCAGTCCTAGTCCTACCAGAAACTGGTAGGCCACTACTACTCTACTTTTCCGTATTAAATGGGGCTTTCGGTTGTGTCTTGGGACAACATGACGAAACGGGGAGAAAAGAGCAAGACATATATTATCTGAGTAAGAAGTTGACACCTTATGAAGCACGGTATTCTTTTCTAGAACGCACATGTTGTGCTGTGACATGGATAGCTCAGAAAATGAGGCACTACTTCTGTGCCTATACCACGTACCCCATATCAAGGATAGATCCTCTAAAGTACATCTTTCAGAAGCCTATGTCTACAGGAAAGCTGGCCAAGTTGAAAATATTGGTGAGTGAGTTTGATATCATCTATCTGACTCAGAAGGCAGTTAAGGGACAAGCATTCTAAGATCACCTTGCCGAAAATCTCGTAGGAGGAGAATACGAACCACTAAAAAAGTATTTTTATGACGAAGAGGTGTCATTCGTAGGAGAAGATATTGATGAAGCCTACGACAGTTGGAGACTATTTTTTGATGGAGCCGCAAATTTTAAGGGAGTTGGTATCGGAAACCGGTCAGCCCTCCCCAGTGTCCGCAAAACTCAAGTTTCCATGCACCAATAATATGGAGAAGTATGGAGCCTGCATATTAGGGCTCAATTTCGCTGTCGACATGAATGTTCAGAAATTGCTGGTGATTAGTGACTCAGACCTCCTGGTGCAGCAGGTACAAGGAGAATGGGCTACAACGAATACCAAGATACTACCATATCTGCATAACATATAAGAGATGATGAGGAGGTTCACGAAGATAGAGTTCTGACATGTCCCCAGAATCCAGAATGAATTTACATATGCATTAGCCACTTTGTCCTCCATGATACAACATCCAGACAAGAATTTCATCGATCCCATTCCAGTGAGAATCCATAATCAACCAGCTTATTGTGCTCACATCGAAGAAGAAACAGATAGAAATCCGTGGTTCCATGATATTAGGGAATATTTGGCAAAAGGAGAATATACAAAGCATGCAAGCACACTCAAAAATGCACACATTGTCCAACCATTTCTTCCAAAGCGGAGGAGTTCTGTATAGAAGAACTCCTGATCTAGGTCTATTAAGGTGTGTTGACGCCAAAGAGGCTTCCAAATTGCTTGAGGAAATACATGTCAGAACTTGCGGCCCATATATGAATGGTTTCGTCCTAGACAGGACGACACTCAGAGCCGGATATTTTTGGATGACTATTGGAACAGACTGCATCCGGTATGTCCATAAATGTCACCAGTGCCATATACACGCAAATATGGTATGAATTTCACCAAATGAGCTCAATGCAACAAGTGCACCTTGGCCTTTTGACGCCTGGGGAATGGATTTCATCGGTCCAATCAAACCCACTACTTCAAAGGGTCACATGTTCATTTTAGTGGCCATCGATTATTTCACAAAATAGGTTGAAGCTGCATCCTACAAAATTGTAACCAAGAAAGTCGTCGCAGGTTTTTTTAGGGATCGTATTGTTTGCTGATTCGTGGTTCCAGAATCCATCATCACTGAAAATGCCATCAATCTCAACAGTAATTTAATGAAAGCTATGCGTGAAACTTTCAAAATCAAGCACAAGAATTCTAAAGCATACAGGTCTCAAATGAATGGAGTTGTAGAGGCCGCCAACAAAAATATCAAGAAGATACTAAGGAAGATGGTAGAAAATCACAAGCAATGGCACAAGAAATTACCATCTGCCTTACTGGGATACCGCACTACAGTCCGCACATCAACCGGGGAAAGTCCTTACGTATTAGTCTATGGTACTGAGACCGTCATTCCCGCCAAGGTAGAAATTCCATCTTTGAGTAACTGTCTGTTTTGCTTCACATGATTAGATACCATGCCTATAGGAAATGCAATAATCAATTTAAATTACAGCATACTCACATCTGTTTACTTAAACATCATGTTTATAGGCCTTAATCAATCGTCACAAATCGCCTAGTTAATATGCAAGTCTTTATGAATTAATAAACAGACTCAATCATTTAGAGTATAACTCACGCCCATAAGGATAACTATCATTTGTGCTAATACCAAAAATGGAATCTCCCTAATGTCTTGCTAACTACCACTAGAAAGCATTCCTATAGGAGTAAGTAATAATTTTGAGCTTTCTCTGCTGTCAACTGTTGAATAAGCTACCTAGATAACCTGCATATAGGTTCGAATGCTCCAAATAGAAATCAATAGGCAATTACAGAATCACCTAGGAATTACTGTCAGCACGTTTACATTACAGAATTACCTAGAGGTACTTTTCATAAGCTGTCAACATGTTTAATATCCAGAATCACATAGAAACCATGTATATAAGATTCAATAGCCTTAACTGTTAAAACTGCCGATACACTAATGTGTTCGCGTGCATCTATTGCCTTATGTGTGGGGGATAAATTGAGCTTTAATCTACTTCTGTATGAAAAGTCAAATATGTTTTGTATGTCGCTTAGTTTTACAATTTTGAGCAACCTAAGTTGAGTCTAGAACTATCCAATAAATAGAGGTCCCAATGCCTCCAGGACCATAGGTATGGGACGAGTAGTGCACGCATAGGCACGAGTTAGAATTGATTAGAGATTTTTAGGTAAAAATGGTAGCAGGAGATGATAGTCTGTGCCCGCTGAATAATATGAGTAACACCCCCGTCTTGGGGGAGTTATAAAGTACTATTTATGTTGCACGGGGTGATCCTACAGGCTAAAAAACATAGGACCTCCCATTCCTATAAACTAATTCCTCCGCTTTATTTATCAGATTAATTCACATAAGTTAAGTTCGGCTGTGACCCACCGTTGTGATCTCGAGGGGAGGTAATTTGAGCCCTTACCCGATCTTTAGTGACGCAACTAGCATAACTTGAGTCATTTGCATGGGTCGTTGAGGTCATCATGTATGATATTGAATATCGTCTCCAAACCGCCATCAAATATCAAATTTTGGCAGACTTTGTGGCCGACTTTATGCCAGCTCTAATACCCAAAGTCGAAAGGGAGTTATTATTGAACTCAGGGACTTCTTCGGGGATCAGGACCCTCTTTACGGACAGTGCATCGAGCGCAAAGGGGTCCGGACTTGGCACCGTTTTAAAGCCACCAAAGGGCAATTTAGTTAGACAATCTATTAGAACAGTAATATTTACTAATAACTAGGCCGAGTATGTGGCCATGATTGCAGGTCTCGAACTAGCCAAAAGATTGGGGACGGAGGTGATCGAAGTAAGTGTGATTCCCTCCTTGTGGTAAACTAAGTTAATGGGACGTTCGAGGTAAGAGATGAACGAATGCAAAGATACCTAGATAAATTACACGTAAGATTACACTAGTTTGAGGAATGGACTCTACAACACATGCCTCATGATCAAAGCAATGAGGCCGATGCCCTTGCTAATTTGGGATTGTCGGTAGAAGACGATGAGCTCCATTCGGGGGCAGTCCTACAACTAATGAGATCGGTGGTCGAAGAAGGTCGTGCCGAAATAAGCTCAACGAGCCTAACATAGGACTGGAGAAACAAATATATAAGATATTTGAAAACCGAAAAATAACGCTTGGATCCAAAGAAATTGAGGGCCCTATGTACGAAGACAGCCCAATTTAGTTTGTCCGAGGACGAAATCTTATTCAGAATAACGTTCGATGGACCGATCGCGATATGTGTAGGACCGAGAGATATCTAGTACATTCTGAGGGAAATTCATGAAGGTACCTACGAAAATTATTCAGGTACCGAAGCACAGGTGCGAAAAATAATTAGGGACGACTACTATTGGATCAACATGGAAAATGATGCAAAGGAGTTCGTAAGAAGATGTGATGAATGTCAAAGTCATGATCCAATGATTCATCAAGCCGGGGAGCTGCTGCATTCGGTGTTGTCACCGTGTCCGTTCATGAAATGGGGAATGGACATTGTCCCCCTTCCACGGGCACCAGGTAAGGCTTAATTTATATTATTCATGACTGAATATTTTTCTAAGTGGGTGGAAGCCTAGGCATATGAGAAGTTCAGAGAAAAAGAAGTTATCGATTTTATTTGGGACCACATCATATGTCGGTTTGGAATGCCGGCCGAGATAGTGTGCGAAAATGAGAAATAGTTCATTAGCATCAAACTGAGCAAGTTTCACAAAGACCATAAGATCAAAAGGATCCTATCAACACCCTATCACCCTAGTGGGAACGGACAAGAAGAATACACCAATAAAACCATAATCCAAAACCTTAAAATGAGGTTGACCGATTCTAAAGGAAAATGGAAGGAGATCCTGCTCGAAGTCCTGTGGACATATCCTACGACTTTGAAGTCTAGTACCGGGGTCACTCCGTTCTCGATGGTTTACGTCGTTGAAGCTCTGATATCGGTCGAAGTCGGAGAACCAAGTCTCAGGTTTTGATATGCTACCGAAGAAACAAATAAAGAGACCCTGAACACGAGCCTAGAACTACTAGAAAAAAGGCGTGATGTCGCCCTTTATTGAATGGCAGCCCAGAAAAAACGAATCGAGAGATATTACAATATAAGAGCCAACCTTTGACACTTTAGTGTCGGGGACTTGGTGTTAAGAAAGGTTACGTTGAACACTCAGAATCCTAACGAAGGAAAATTAGGAAGGTCCGTATCAATTATCGAGATCACCGAAAAAGGGTCGTACAAACTCGGAACAATGAATGGTGAACAACTACCGAACAACTAGAACATAACTTACTTAAAGCGATATTACTGCTAAGGTACGATCCCGATCACCTTCTTTTACTCATCTGAATTTTGGACTGACACTTGCAGGTACCCAACAAAATTTTCTAGACCTGAAAGTACGTGTTGCACTCTTTTTCCCTTGATCCGATTTTGTCTTAAATGGGTTTTCCGACAAGGTTTTTAACGAGACGACAATGGATCATGCTAACTTAGAATCTAAGTTAAGAGTATTCGAGGCTTCTCTACGATAAACCCTGAACACTGGGGGGCATAACCTGTAATAAATGATTTTTTTTGCTCAAGTAATCTAGGCTCGGTCGATAGGATTCTCTGTAATGGAAAAATATTCGAATGAACCGTGCCACATAGATCAACCGAGCCCGGACAAAAAACACACATTTAACTTTGTATACTGCGCACGAAAGTGAAAGGAAGTCTCTACCTTATGGATAAAACTTTCAGCCCTTTGAAAGATATCTCATTTGGTTATCCAAAGACATCGAGCCTAAGGGTCACATCACTAGGAGACTGCCATCGAAGGCAGGTCCAGACATTCCGGGATATTGAAACCCGAGGGAATGAAGCTTATTTGGCATTTCCCGGACATAAAAAGCTACGGCTAACCTTATTCGGGGACTGTTATCTTAGGAAAGTTCGAAAAACTCGAGGTGATAAACCCACTGGGTAACACCTAAACTAAAAGACTACGACTATATTAAAATGGATCGGAGACATCTGAAACCCATAAACAAAAAATACCCTCCGCAAATTATAATCTAAAAAATTATAAGTACATTGGGGAAAAGTTTCTGGTCATACCAAACCCCCACGATGCCTTAAGTAAAATAAAATCGAAGGCAAGGTTTGTTTGAACCTCCGAACATGACCTAAGTATTTCATGCTAAGGCATTTCGATCCTTGCAAACATAAAAATAAAGCACAGGAAAAACTCAGAAATTGTCGAAGGGAAAACTTGTATTATATATACGTATAGTCTTTACAAAGGCAAAACATACTTGACAAAAGGATTAAAAATACAAAAAAAAAAAAAGGAAAATGCACAAGGAGACTAAACGATCTGGTCTTCACCTGATCCCGCCTTGTCGTCGAGATCTTCGGAGCCTCCTCCACTTTCGGATCTACTCAAACCCTCGGAGTCTTCTTCATCCCTGGGATAAAATAGCTTCTTGGCCTCACCTTTGATCCCCTTGGCATTCTCAATTTCGGCCGATAAGTCAAAACCCCAAGCAGAACCTCCTCTAGGGCCTCCCTTCGGGATTGCCACTTCGCGTACTCGGCGATATCCTTTGTTCAGTCCTGGGCCGTCTCGGCATCGATTTATATTGGGCCACCATCTCGTCGGCATTGGATTTAACAACCACGGCCAATGACTTGGTCGTTTCAAGCTCCTTGGCAATTTCTTTATCAGAGGCGGCCAAACATATCTGCGACTGGAGGTCTTCAACCTTTTTGGCCTGCACCTCGTCCTTTTTCCTTTGCCGCTCAAAGCTAGACCTCAGCCAAAGTTAGTTGTGCCTGAGCAGTCTCTTTTTTCGAGGCCAGATGGTCCATTCTGCCTCTCCATTCTTTGTTCTCGGCCTTAATTGCATCCATCTCAGCTCAGAGTTGGTCGACCCGATCAATCTTCCGTTGACCCTGCAGATTTTGACCATCAGTCACCAAATCTACTTCATCGTCACTAACCTCAAATATTTTTACCTGCTCGACTAGGTCGTCATGCTCCTTCGGAGCAACCTCCAGCTCAGCTTGAAGGCTCTTAACCTCCCCTTTAAACTACTCGCTGAGAAGTTTATAATCATCTCTCTTCTCAGTAAGCCCTCGGAACTCGACTTCAAGCTATTTCAGCTCATCCCGGTATTAGAGAAAAGTCTCGTGGTGAAGCACCGAGGCCTATAAGCACAAAGAAAACATGTTAGAGTTATCTATAAAAAAATCATAAGTACAAATTGAAAACCATCAAGGAATATCTGAAGTTACCCGGTTTATTTAACACCTATTGTGTTTCGTTGAACAGTTTGGATGCATCCACCTCGTTCCTCTTGTCCTGTTCATCCTCGGTAACCAGCCACCAAAGATAAATAGCCACCCCTACGGGGGTAGAGAGGACTCGAGTGTCCTCCGTAAGGTAAATAATAATGGATTGCTTCTGGCCAAGATCCAAACTCAGAGCAGGGAGTCGATTGACCAGCTTTGGGCTCGAGGAAGGCTCATTTTCTCCTAAATATTTTCTCTTCCTCGGTATTTCTAAGTCACCCAACCCAGTGACGTCCTCTGTGGCCGTGGAGTCCACTCTGTCAAAAAAGTTACGGAAGGGGTTGTTCGGTCCATGGGCCCCCATATTGGGGCGTCCTTTAGCTGTTTGGGCCTAATTATACATGGATACAGTAAACGAGGGTGACTCGGTGATCTCTATCACACCGATTACTTCTTTCGGGGAATTTCCCATACCCTGGGAAGCATCGATCTCGGCCTCCTCCTCGATCTCCTAACTTGATGAATATCGAACTCACCTCCCTCTAGTTCGGAGGCCCCTTTCCCTTCGAGCCACGATGGCACGCTGGCCACCATATCGAAGGCTTCTTCTTCTTCTTCTTCTTCTTCAGATTCGTCTCTTAGTCAATATAGTGAATCCGAAGACGCTGCTCGAGCATTGGTGCTTTCTTTTGATTTATGCACCAACCTTCTCCTTGGATTCTTTTCCTCTGAGCTCGGAGAACTAGGAGCCCTTTTCCTTTTCTTCTATTCACCCTGGCTCGGATCAATGGATTCGGTGGGGAAGTCATCGCTAACGGATGGAGGCCTCATTTTGACATTGTCCCTACCCTTTTTATCGCAAAATCGGGTTTCAACACGGGACAACTCTTTTAAGGAATTTTATTAAAAGAGAGAGTCTCCACCTAACGGATTAGGGTTCATTATGGCACCTATTTGCAGATGACTCTAGATTAACCAGTTTGCGTCACTAAAGATCGGGTAAGGGCTCAAATTACCTTGAGGAGAAGGTGTTAGGCAATCCTCGAGGTCCACAATGGTGGGTCCTGGCCGAACTCGAATTATATGAGTTAATCTAAGAGAAGAGAAGCAATTTGGACAAACAAAATAAAATGATTAACTTTAAACAAAGGTGGGGGGTCCTAAGTTTTTTAGCCTAAAGGATCACCCTGTGCAACATAAATAATACATCGTAACTCCCTCAAGATGGAGTGTTACTCATATTATTCAGCGGGCACAGACTATCATCTCCTACTACCCGATTACTATCTTTAAGTTGTTTATCTAAAGCGCACTAGTCAATTCTAAGTGGTACTCTATGCGTGCACTACCCATCCCATGCCTATGGTCCAGGAGTCATTTGGACCTCTATTTCAGGGTGGTTCTAGACTTTAACTCAGGTTGCTCCAAAGGGAAAATACTAGGCGACATAAAAATATTTTGGACTTTCACATATAAGCAAATAAGGGCTCAAGTTAGCCTCCGCACTTAGACAACAAATGCACGCGAAACTGATTAATGCTGACAATTGCAGATTTGCACCAGTTAAGGTTGTAGAAACCTACAGGAAGGATTTCTATGTGATACTGAATTAATGAGCAGACAGTTTATACGCAGAAGCCATTCTTTAATAAGCTATCAAAAGCCTACATAATTTTCCTACTGATTTTAAGCATAATGGGATTAAACCTATAGGCATGATGTCTAGGTGTTCTACAAAATAATGAATAGCGGTAATCATGGAAGAATATCCGAAATTACTTATTTAGTCCTTTAGGCATGTTTTCTAGTGATGATAATGACACAGTCCTAAATAAACGAGCAAGATGATAATTAAACTGGTTCATACCTACATGCATGATTTCTACAATTAAAGCTGATTTTAGATACTATAGACATGATTTCTAGAATTTGTGAATAGGGAAGCATGTACATAGAATCCGGCACGTGCATTGAATCATACAATTTGCTATAGACATGATTTCTAACAAGTAAAAATAGAACACAATTGAACCAAGTGATGAACCTATAGGCATGATTGCCAACATATAATGATTGAACATAACAGAATACCTATAGGCATGATTTCTAACACAAGACAGTTGAATATACATGTAACGACATGGCCGGTCGTTCCGATTGTTTTGCCCCGTTTCCCTCGTTTCTGTTTCGTTATATGTGTTTTAGCTTCATTATATTGTGTTAGATTGGTTGGCTCGGGTTCAGAGCAATTTTTGGAAAGAACTGAGACACTTAGTCTCTTAAATTAGCTTAAAAGTTAAGAAAGTCAATCGAGAGTTGACTTATTGGTAAATGATCTCGAAGTGCAGATTTTATGGCCCGGATAGCTTCGTTAGGTGATTTGGGACTTATGAGTGTGTTCAGAATAAAGTTTTGATGTCCGGTGTAGAATTAGGCTTGATTTGGAAAACGTTAGTTTTTGGCGATTTCCGGTCGGTAGTGGAAAATAGGTTATAGGGGTTGGAATGGAATTCTGACAGTTGGAGCAGGTTTGTAATGTCATTTTGGATATGTGTGCAAATTTTTAGGTCAATCGGGTGTGTTTTGGTTGGTTTCGACATCATTGGCGAAATTTAGAAGTTTCAAAGTTCATAGGCTTGAATTTGATGTAATTTTGGTGTTTTTGTGTTGCTTTTGGTGTTTCGAAGGCTCGAGTAAGTTTGAATGATACTATGGGGTGTGTTGGTATGTTTGGTTGGGCTCTGAGGGGATCGGGATTGATTTCAGATGGATAACGGAGGGTTGGACTTAGGAAATTGCAGCAAAATAGCTGCTGATGTTAATTTACTGGTGTGGCCGTACCTGCGGATGGGGAGCCGCAGGTGCGAAGATCATTGCACAGGTGCGAGATGAGGCTAGGCTGGAGGAGTCCGCAGGTGTGAAGCATGGGCCACACCTGCGAAGCCGCAAGTGCGGGTGAGGCATCGCAGGTGCGAAATTTGGACTGTTAGTGGGATTTCGCAGGTGCGCACCTGGGATTGCACGTGCAGATTAACTGGAAAAAAAAATATAAATAGGTGCCTCCGCGAAATTTTGGGCATTTCTTCCATTGTTGCATACGGGTTGAGCTGGTTTGAGAGACAATTGAAGGAGAAATTCGAGGGTTTTCAGTGGAGGTAAGTTTCCCGGATCAAAAACACGTTTCTATGCTATATTGTGTCGGATTAGGCTTGAAATTTTTAGGAATTTAAAGTAGAAAAATTGGGGAAAATGGGAAGAAATTTGGAAAATTCTTTTGGTGATTTGAGTGGGCAATTGTGGTCTGATTGTGGTATTATTGGTATGTGTAGACTCGTGGGAGGATGAGGATTCTAGTCATATAAACCTCATAGAATTCCGAGACATGGGACCAGGGCTCGGATTTGGCCGAATTTCGAGAATTTTGTTAAAATTTATATCTTTCGGTTGGGTTTTGTTCAATTAGCGTATATTGATGATGTCAATCTGATTTTGGTTAGATTCGGAGCATTTGGGAGCCAATTCTAGGGGCAAGCGCATCGCAGAGTAGCTTTTGGGCTGTTTTGAGGTAAGTAACGATTGTAACTCTAAACTTGACGGTGTGACACCCCGTTAATTGATATGGTTATTGTAAATGAGGTGACGCACATTCTAGGTGACGAGTGTGGGGGCGTGCACCGATAGGGATTGTGACTTGGTCCATCCCGTGCGACTATTAAGCCGCGTATTCGATTTGAAACCTTACGACATTCTGTCTTTCCAAAGTTTATACTTGTTTGTTGGCACTAAGCAATGTTTGGGGCCTTGTGCCGACCTGTTTAGACCCTTAGGGGTATTTTCCATGATTGGGGCCTTGTGCCGACCTATTTAGACTCTCAGGGGTATTTTCCATGATTGAGGCCTTGTGCCGCCATGTTTAAACCCTCAGAGGTAGTTTTACAATATTCTACCGCTATCCTGATAGACCAATTGTGAACTCAGTCATGTTTCCCAGTTGTTGTTATTTTCACTGTTATCACCCCGCTTTGAAAACTCCGAAAAGTATTTTGGGCTGAGTCCTGTGAGTTGAGATGAACTGCCCAATTGGCTTGTGAGGATGACTGAGTCAGTCCGAGAGCCGAGTATGTGAGGATAGTTATGGGTGAATTTACATGATTTATAGATGCTCGTCACTACACTCAAGTTTTTAGTTACTTTGATTACTTACTGAGTTGGTGTACTCACGTTACTCCCTGCACCTCTGTGTGCAGATCCAGGCACCAGACCATCTCACTAGTTGATTTCCAGACAAGCTTAGAGTTGTTCGAGGATTGAGGTAGCTACTTAGCGTCCTCAGCTCACCTCTTCTCCTTCCCTGAGATCATAGTTTCTTTTGGTCTTTTGTGCCTCACACTTTTGCTGTAGCAAGTCACTATATTGTACATTGTATTTACAGTCTTAGATGCTCATGACAGTTGACTCCATGTTTTGGGGGAATGTATAATTTGTTCATCTCATTCTGCTATTTTAAAATCTGCTAATTTTGGGGAAAATTATGAAATATATTGATAATCTGAAATGGTTGGCTAGCCTAGTTCCATGATAGGCGCCATCACGGCCGGCTTAGTAATTGGGGTCGTGACAAGTTGGTATCAGAGGGCTAGGTTACATAGGACTCACCGGTCATGAGCAGGTTTAGTAGAGTCTTGCGGATCGGTACGGAGACATCTTTACTTATCTTCGAGAGGCTACAAAACCCTTACGAAAAATCTCACATTCTTGAATTTGTTTCGTGCGAATCCATTTTGTTCAGCCAAGAGCGTAACTCTTGAATTCCTTCCATGTAGTTGAACGCGCCCGAGAGCGCTTGGTACCAGCTGTGCATCGACGGCTTGTGACTTCCATGGATGAGATGTGATTGTGGCATGTTGGTAATGGGCCAGTCTGGTGGACTTGAGGCAGGATTCATTATGTGGCTTGAGTGCTGAGATTTCGTTGTGTGGGCACATGTATTTGGGGACTTATAGTTCCGTTGATGTCCTTATTGATGGAACTTTGTGGCTGGATGCCTAGGTGGTGAGTGTGATTTGATAATTAGATGTGTACAGACTGTGATTAGTGACAAAAGGAGTGGCTGGGAATGCGGCAAGAACTATTGAGTGTTTGATTTCTGTCTCGATTTGGTATATGGCTTCGAGTTGTGAGGGTACTGGAAGACCTCTCATGTTGATTAGTTGTGGAGCGAAGCGGATCTTTCTGTTGAGTTTTGAGTTCTTGATGATGTCTTTTGGGATAATCATTGCCCAGTAGAGTTCGTGTATTTGATTAACGGTGAATTCCAGTCGTATTATCACTCATTTGTTATTGTATTCATTGATGGCATCCTGGCGTATACGCGTAGCCAGGAGTAGCATATTCCTATGTTTCATCATATTTTTCCTATTTTCTGGATATGCCCCGTGAGTTTTCAGTTACATCTGTTCATGTGTCGACTCCAGTGGGCGATACTATTGTTGTGGACTGTGTGTATCGGTCGTGTGTGATATCTATTTGGGGTATGGAGACCCGAGTGGACCTACTTTTACTCAGCATGGTCGATTTTGATGTGATATTTGGCATGGACTGGTTATCTCCGTGTCATTCCATTCTTGATTGTCACGCTAAGACCGTGACCTTAGCTATGTCAGGATGTCCGAGGGTTGAGTGGAGAGGTTTTTCTAATTATGTGCCTAGTAGGGTGATTTCCTACCTAAAGGCTCATCGTATGGTTGAGAATGGGTGTTTATCGTATCGGTCTTTTGTGAGGGATGTCAAAGGTGAGACTCCCACTATTGATTCGGATCCTATGGTCTGTGACTTTCCGGACGTGTTTCCTGCAGACCTGCCAGGCATGCCACCTGACATGGACATTGATTTTGGTATTGACCTGGTGCCAGGCACCTAACCTATTTCTATTCCACATTATCGTATGGAACCAGCGGAGCTAAAGGAATTAAAGGAGCAGCTTCAGGAACTCCTAGATAAGGGGTTCATTCGGCCTATTGATTATCGGCAGCTGAATAGAGTTACAGTGAAGAACCGGTATCCCTTGCCTCGTATAGATGACTTGTTTGATCAGTTGCAGGGTGCCTGGTTATTTTGCAATATCGACTTGCGTTCCAGCTATCATCCTTTGAAGATTCGGGGGCCAAATCTTCTGAAGACTGCTTTCATGACTAGATATGGTCATTATGAGTTTCTGGTTATGTCATTCGGGCTGACCAATGCCCTAGAAGCCTTTATGCACTTGATGCACAGTGTATTCCAGCCTTATCTGGATTCTTTCGTCATCGTGTTTATTGACGATATCTTGGTGTATTCCCAATCTCGGGAGAATATGAGCAGCATTTGAGAGTTGTGCTTCAGACCTTGAGGGAGAAGAGATTGTATGCAAAATTTTCAAAGTGTTAGTTGTGCCATCAGCTTCAGGTTCTTATACCACATATTGTGATGGCTCTAGGGTAGGCGTTGTTTGTGTTTAGATGCAGAAGGGTGTAGTGATTGCGTGATAGTTATGATATTCGGAAGTGTGAAGAGAGATATCAGTTTGAGTCTAAGCCTGCAGGGGTATCTCCTGCGGGTTGTCCTGGGGTGTGTGATCCTTAGTTGTTTGGTAGTAAGTTCTCTTCTACCAGTAAATGATATATGTTGTAATTGAGTTTAGATCGCTTGTGGAAGTTGGCATGACTATTATAATGGTGAATTCGAGATTTGCAGATGACTTAAGATGTTAGACGGGTTGTGTTATTGTGGGCATTGTGAGTTATTATTTGTCTTGATCGTTGGCTTTGAGCCAAGTGGGGGAGTCTGTTAATGATAATTTGATTGAACGATTATGTGCTGTATTGGTTTCAGTTCGAGGGATATTGGTGGATTAGTTATGACGTGCAAAGGTGGAGTTTGGGAATGACTCGAGTAATGAAAATTCTTCGTTACAGGTCGTAATGTACTCTATTGGGTAACTGGGTTCTATTGAATGATTGAATATTAGGGTTGTGCTATGTATTCGAGCGGTGGAATTGAGATTAGATATAGCAATTCGTGTGCTTCATGGACTTCGAGACTGAGAGTTCTCATGAACATGTTATTTTGTGGTAGTTAACTGCGAAGATGCGAGGAAACCTAGTCGGATGTTAGTATGTACCATGATTCATTCATTGTGAACTTTTCGGTAAGTTATCTATCTGTTATGGGGGACCAAAGTTGATTCAGGGTTATTGGTAGGCCCGTATAAGTGTGTGTTCTGCACCGGGTCGGAATTGCTGACTCTGAATTTCTATTATGGAGGAATGTACCATTTGATTGTGATTGAGTTTATTCATGTTTTGGAGTGATCTACGAGTTACCCTTCGGTGATGCGGGAGTGGTAATTATTGGTTATATGGACATATGGTGCGGTTCTAACTGGGCTTTATTGCTAGGTTTGAGTAAGGTAAGTAATTGGGTATTGCGGTATTGAGACGTGTTGGTTATGTACCTTCTGATTCGTGTGGCATGGTATCGTCCGGTTTCCCCGTGGTTATGGCAATGAACTTTGAGTACTTGATGTCGAATTTCGAATTGTTATTGATTTTGAGCCAGGAGGCTTGTACTATGTCATGTGGACCATCGTTTGGATGAGATCGCGCAGTGTAGCGGAGATTATATAGGGTATGACCTTTGGTATTGGATTCGTGTGTATTGATTTTTGCAATGTGTGCAGGCTTTTAGCATGATGTTGTGATGGTAATTGTTAATGGCAGGATAATCCCCCCGTGTGAATCTTTTATATAGTTTGATTACATTGGGGATGTTGCTATTAAGTGTACGAGTTGCACAGGTTCTGGCTTCGAATTTTATCGATGTGCCATGTCATCAGAGTGGTCGTGTCGGGTGAAAAGAGGTCATTGGACCTAGAATGAATATTGTCAGAATTGTCTACAGCATAGTTGGAAGGATAAATATCGGGAGTCGGCTTGGAAATCTGGTATATTTCCTGTTTGGGAAGGGGGAGCTTCATGTCTTGCTGATTGGATGAATGGCTGTTAGTTTCTACGTGTTTCTTTCATCATCGGTAGTATATGAAAGTGTTAGAGTGAGGCATTTCTCGATAAGAGGTTATGTACTGGTATTGAGTTGTTCTGAGCAGTTATTGTGGTTACGAGTTATCGCTATGAGTGTTTGATTCATGCGGTGTATTATGTGATTTCCTCTAGGGTGCGTATATGGCTTGATCCAGCAAGTTCATAGCTGTTCAGTTTATAGTTGTGGAATTTTGATCTTGTATATTACTTCAGAAGTGGAAATTTGGTTCTAAGGTTTATGAGTCAGGTTGGATTTTGAAATTTCAACTGTGTTGTTCTATTGGACCTATATTGGATAGGGTGATGTGGGATCACCCCTGAGTATGTGCATGCTAGGCTACGCGGCAGTCCGATGGTGTTGGAGATAAACTCTTGGCACGTTCGAGGACGAACGTATGTTTAAGTGGGGGAGGATGTAATGACCCGGTCGGTCGTTCCGAGAGTTTAGCCCTGTTTCCTGCATTTCTGTTTTGTTATATGTGGTTCATCTTCATTACATTATGTTAGATTGGTTGGTTGGCTCGGGTTCGGAGCAATTTTTGGAGAGAACTGAGACACTTAGTCTCTTAAATTAGTTTAAAAGTTGAGAAAGTCAACTGAGAGTTGATTTATTGGTAAACGACCTCGGAATGCGGATTTTATGGCTCGGATAGCCTCGTTAGGTTCTTTGGGACTTAAGAGTATGTTCGGAATGAAGTTTTGATGTCCAGTGTAGAATTAGGCTTGAATTGGTGAAAGTTAGTTTTTGGCGATTTCCGGTCGAGAGTGGAAATAGGCTATAGGGGTCGGAATGGAATTCCGACAGTTGGAGCAGGTTCGTAATGTCATTTTAGATATCTGTGCAATGTTTTAGGTCAATCGGGTGTGTTTTGGTTGGTTTCGACATCATTGGCGAAATTTTGATGTATCAAAGTTCATAGGCTTGAATTTGATGTAATTTTGGTGTTTTTGTGTTGCTTTTGGTGTTTCGAAGGCTCGACTAAGTTTGAATGATCGTATGGGGTGTGTTGGTATGTTTGGTTGGGGCCCCGAGGGGCTCGGGATTGATTTCGGATGGTTCCCCCACACAAGGTTAGACAAGATACTTACCTTGACTGCGCTGATCAACTCAATACCACACTCTTGCCACGAGTACCCAACTTTGGGTGGCCCAAATCTAGACAATTCGATTGCATAGGGTAAATATCATCACAAGGAAACAACATAATTAATAAGTCTGAAGCTAATACACGAAATTAGGAAATTCGCCTAAAACGTTCCCCAGAACCACGTCTCAAAATCGGGTAAAAATTATATTTTCCGGACACCCATTCACTCACGAGTATAAACATATGAAAATATCTCAAATCGGAGGTCAAAAACCCAATCAAAACTCAATAATTTGGTCTATGAAATTCATCCCATTTTTCCTATTTTCTACCCAAAGTTTTCGAAATTAAAGGTTGGATTTAAGATTGGAATCATGGAAATTGATCTATAATGGATAGAAATCACTTACCCAAGTTATCCAGGTGCAAAAGCCTCCAAAAATCGCCTCTCCCGAGCTCTCCAATTCGAAAATGGTGAAAATAACATAAACCCTCAGATCTGATATAATTGCCCAGCAATTCTGCACCTGTGACCCTGGTACCATCGCAGGTGCGAAAACCCACTAAAAGGCCTGGGGTCGCACCTGCGGTCAAATGGTCGCACCCGCGGCTCCGCATCTGCGGAAAACTAAAAGCATCTACGAGGATTGGGAGATTGGGCCAAGTCCGCACTTGCGAGATCCTCGCCACACCTGCGTGTCCGCACCTGCGGAAGGTCCATCGCGGGTGCGAGACACCAAAACCAGCAATGGTTTAGCTGTCTCCCAAGTGCTAATAACACTCGATGAGCATCCTAAACGTACCTGAGGCCCCCGGGACCCCGTCCAACCACACACACAAGTCATATAAGCTAACACGGAGTCGTTCGAGTTTTCAAACCACATAAAACAACACTAACACGAGGATTTAAACTAAAAGTCCATGAAAATTCTTCAAAACTTCCATAAACATTATGTTTTGCATTTAAGGTCCGAATCACGTCAAACTAAGTCTGTTTCTTACCAAATTTCACAGATAACACATATAAATCATATCGAACCTGTACCGGCCTTCGGAACCATAATACGGGCCCCATATAACAGGTTTCACCTCAAATTTCATTTTCAAAAACCTTTATATTTTTTAGAAAACAATTTTCTTTAAAAATTCATTTCTCGGACTTGGGACCTCGAAATTCTATTCCGAGTATACACCCAAGTCCCATATTTTCCTACGGACCCTCCGGGATCGTCAAATCACGGGTCCGGGTCCGTTTACCAAAAACGTTGATTGAAGTGAACTTTATTCAAATTTCTAATACAAAATTATCATTTTTATCAGTTTTGACATAAAGGCTTCCCAGGTTACACGCTCGGGCTATGCACGTAAATCGAGGTGAGATAGAAAGAGGTTTTCATGACCTTGGATCACAGAATTAGATAGAATATACGGGATCTCCCCTTTTGGTCATCACAATCTCCCCCTCTTAAACAAACGTTCGTCCTCGAACGCGCTAAGATTCACTTTGAGCTCATCCAATCACTGATTTCTCATTTCCAACACACACCTGCGGATGATCCCACGTCACCCCAACCTACATAAGCCTGATGACACCATCACAACTTCCATATAGCCTTCTCATCATCATCATCGATAAGCCTCATACCTCAATTCCTCACTTTCTACTCATTTCCAAAAGACCCAATTCTAAATACATGTCCGGCATTAGCCACAACCAGCTGCATCAACTCAGGTCTACGCCCATAAGGCACGGCCACACAATATAGCACATCACACATAGGCTCACTAGCACTTTTGATCACCATAACTGCCCGAAATCAACTCAACATTGGCAATTAGTCCCACACATGGAAAACCTCTGTTTCCAAATCCCATAATACCGATAATGATGCAATAAACACGAATATCTCATCAGTAGACACCCGAATCACCGAGTCACAGCTAACACCACTGGGCACACATCCCGCAAACTGAACTAAAGAAGCACATAACGAAATGGCTGAGTAGGAAGATAGAAGCATATATAAAGGTACTATCAAACAAGTCCATATGCATAACTCTCTATCAGTACTGACTTACCAAAAGCAATATAACAAGAACGAAACAAAGCATATGAACAAATCACAAGGGTGCCATCCTGATAAAAATTCCACCGCAGTACTCAGCCCGGTCCAAACATATCAAATTACAAAGAATCACAAGGGTCTCGCCCTCACTCCACGACATATGTCGAATATATATCATACCAATAGAGATCTCCCGCTAATTCATCTCGGTTAAAAAAATCATAGTGTTCACTTACTCACATCTCAATGGAGTATCAAATCACAGCTCAAAAACAAAATACTCATGAGAATCACATAAAGCTTACCACGAAGGACGACATGGACTCACTTCCAGTTTCACCACTAGCAAGGATGAATCAAACAATGATAGACACGGCTACTACTCATAGAATCTCCCAATAGGAGCAAGCACAAAAATAGAGTGCAACACATGAAACTCACTCATAAATGAGACAACAAATAATGAAAACTCGTCCTGACCAACAAGACTATAGCGAAATACAATGGTACCCCAATTTAGCACATCAAGCCATACCTGGGTGATGATATCTGACACGACAACCTCTAGCCTACTATATGAAACACATCAACGGGTCGAACTCCCCCTCTTAGGCACCTTCTATCCACCTGAACACCCTGCCATAACTCTCGCACCTGAATCCTAGAACAATCTCTCACCCTGTGGCTAACATCTCCACACTGAAAACAATCTCTCGGCTGATGTGGCTGTGGAAAACATACGATACGGATCCTCTGAGACCCATGAGTATCTGAAATGCTCCCATGCAAAGCTGGTAATGCAACTGAACTAATTGACCCAAGATTCTCTACCGTGCCTGAGTCCCTCAATGAATCTATGGACTTGCCTCCTAACTGAAACAACCAAGTGAGGTATATTTCTGGCCAACTCACGGAATCTAACGACATACTCCCATAGTGACATAGCGCCCTAACACAACTGCTCAAACTCCGTGCGCCGAACTTTCCAAGGAGCTGAGGTGTAACCTCCCTCAAAACATCTCCGAAAACTGAATCCATGCTAGTGAAGCTAACTCAGTCAGATTACCCCAACCCATATGCCGCCGCCGCTGATCAACCCACTACTCTGGACCTGAGACGTGAAAAAAGCAATCCCGCTTGTCTCTATAATACCCGAAGTACGAAGAATATGGTGGCACTCCTCAAAAAAATCTTGGGCATTACCCGCCGCAAATCCACTGAAAGATAGAAGGGTGGTACTTCTAGTACCTCTAGATCCCAAGGTGCTCTACCTCTGATGTTGCTGTCCTAACCAAGGGCTGAACTGAAACCACATGTCGTGCTGCCATGACAACTAGTACTTGACCAATATGATCTCGCTGCTCTGGAGTGTAGACGGTGGGAGTCTGAACTCCTCCCCTGATCTGTGAAGCAACTGGTGCACTAGAATCAACCCTGCCTGAGTCGATGTACCAATTGTACTCAATGCTGCGCTCCGGTCTTCTGAAGTCCGGGGTACGAACAGGCACCTCCAGTACCTGTCCCCCAACTAGGACTATTGGCGACTCCCCAACGACTACTCTGGTAGGCATCTTAACTGCGGCACGTGCTCCTCGGTTACCTCTGTCTCTGACCCTTGCGACATTTGCTTCGGGGTAGCATCATCCGGAATCGCCGCTCGTGTCCTCACTATCGGTGAGAGAATGGAACTATAATTTCAAACTTCAAGATCAATGAACTCGCACGATAGGAATGAAGGAAGTGAAATTGTCTTGATAGTTACGTAGCCTCTCGAAGATAAGTACAGACGTCTCCGTACCGATCTGCAAGACTCTACCAAACCCTCTTATGACTCGTAGCACCTATGAACCTAGAGCTCTGATACCAACTTGTCACGACCCAAGTTTCCCTTCGTTGGGTATCATGATGGCACCTATTCTTAGGGACTAGGTAAGCCTAACATTTCCACTGAACAACAACAATAATAAAGGAATTGTAAAGATTTCGAAATAGAATTCTTGAAAGAGTTTACAATTTCCAAAAACCCGGTAAATACAAGTCATAAGCTCTACGAAATCTTTCTATCAAATCTAAATACAATTGTCTAGGTATAAGTAAGTACAGTTGAATAGAAATAAAATAGGAAGGTGACTCTGAAGCATGTGAACGTAGCAACAGGTTACCTTGAGTCTCCTTAGCAATGACGTGCGCAGCTACCAACAATAATAACCTGAAGCTACACACAAAAATGTGCAGAAGTGTAGTATGAGCATACCACAGCGGTGCCCAGTAAGTATCAAGACTAACCTCGCTGAAGTAGTGACGAGGACTAGTCAAGACACCACCGGTCTAATAAGTAAAAAAAAGCATAAATGTATAAAAGACCGAAACATAATATCTATCTAAAGATTTTTCAATATAATTAACGATACTATAGAATAATACGGAATAAATTCAATAATTACGATCAACGGACAGCATAATAGAAATATGCAAAGAGAATTCACTAGCAACATAGCACTGCATCAATTTATCTACATCAGGCCGTAGCCCAATAAACTCAATAAAACTGGTCAACCTTTAAGTCGTGAGTTTATTTTGAAAGCTTTAAAGATATAATCATTTAGGAATAAAGAAATGTCTTCTTTGAAACATACTTTCTCTGAATGTATATTTATATATTTTTATAAAGAGAAATCCTAACAACATAGTCTCTTCAAAATACGTGGTGTTCAAATCTATTTTTCCAAGTACTGCTCTTTCAAATATCATCAAAATACGTGATGTTCGAAATATATTTTTCCAAGTACTGCTCTTTCAAATATCATCAAAATACGTGATGTTCAAAATATATTTTTCCAAGCACTGCTCTTTCAAATATCATCAAAATACGTGATGTTCAAAAAAAATTTTCCCAAGTACTGCTCTTTCAAATATCATCAAAATATGTGATGTTCAAAATATATTTTCCCAAGTAGTGCTCTTTCAAATATCATTATTCTGCAAGACAAATGCTTTTCAAATATACTTTCGAAAAGAAGTCCTTTAGACATACCTTTTCTTGGAGATAATTTCTTTTCAGCTATACTTTTCAATATATATATTTATGTCTTTCGATACAAATCTCCTCAATCACAAAACTACCTGAACTCAGTCCGCCACTTAGAATTTGTCATGCAATGCAGTACAAGGGGAAGCTCCCGGATCTCTGTCTATAGTCCCAATTTAAATATGTGATGCAGTACAGGGGGAAAGCTCCCGGATCTCTGTCTGTAGTCCCAATTTAAATATGTGATGCAGTACATGGAGGAAGCTCCCGGATCTCTGTCTGTAGTCCCCATTTAAATATGTGATGCAATATAGGGGGAAAGCTCCCATATCTCTGTCCGTAGTCCCAATTTAAATATGTGATGCAGTATAGGGGGAAAAATCCCGGATCTCTATCTGTAGTCCCAATTTAAATATGTGATGCAGTACAAGGGGAAAACTCCCAGATATCTATCCGTAGTCCCAATTTAAATATGCAATGCAGCCACAGAGGAAAACAACTAGAATGCGACAGAAACAACATATATTGCCACAACCGATGCGCAAGCAAACATGGCCGAATACAAATTGTGATGAGCAAATCAATACAAAGACTTAAATCACAAAAGTGGTAACAACTCGCTCATAAGAAGTAGCCACTGAGAAGAATGCCAAGCACAAAGAGAGAACATCATAATGAGGGGAAGACAAGACAAATATTGCAACGATTCTATACATTCAAGTTCGTAACCAAGAAACCAAATCATCCCGGCAAGGGAATCAACTATAACTAATCTCACTTAGACAATTAGCTTCACCGAATAAACTCAATTTGAACAATGATCATTAAATAGGCAGCATCAAAAAATACCACCAACATGGGCGGTCATCAATTGAACCTAAGTAGTACTTAAGGGGAAAACAAATCATTTAAATTACAATGTATGACTCACGAGCATGCTTGACCAACGTATAGATATTCCAATTTCTTGGTATACATTTATAGAGCGAGATTATACTAGTTCTAGTCACATAGGCAGTGTGTGAAGGAAGACATAGCATAACGGTAGGAAAACAAAGTCTTCATTTAAGTCAATTAAGATCATATAAGAAACAAGGAATGCTAGGCAAGTACTTCTAACTTGAACAGGAGGAGATGAGATTAGAAATCAGGAATTCAGATATAACAAATTCAATTCATATACGGGGAACATAAGGACCCAAAAATCCCTAAAGGGCAATCTATTTGCAAATAAGTTCGAGTACACACTCGTCACCTCGCGTACGCGGACTACAATCAACATAGAAGACTCCATCCTAAGGGGTAGTTCCCTCACACAAGGTTAGGCAAGATACTTACCTTGACTGCGCTAATCAACTCAATAGCACGCTCTTGCTATGAGTACCCAACTCTGGGTGGCCCAAATCTAGACAATTCGATTGCATAGGGTAAATATCATCACAAGGAAACAAAATAATTAATAAGTCCGAAGCTAATACCCGAAATTAGGAAATTCGCTGAAAAAGTTCCCCAGATCCACGTCTCGGAATCGGGTAAAAATTATATTTTCCGAACACCCTTTCACTCATGAGTCTAAACATATGAAAATCTCTCAAATCGGAGGTCAAAAACCCAATCAAATTTCAATAATTTGGTCTATAAAGTTCATCCCATTTTTCCCATTTTCTACCCAAAATTTTCGAAATTAAAGGTTGGATTTAAGATTGGAATCATGGAAATTGATCTATAAAGGGTAGAAATCACTTACTCAAGTTACCCAGGTGCAAAAGCCTCCAAAAATTGCCTCTCCCGAGCTCTCCAATTCGAAAATGATGAAAATAACATAAACCCTCAGATCTGATATAATTGCCCAGCAATTCTACACCTAAGCCCCTGGTACCATCACAGGTGCGAAAACCTACTAAAAGGCCCGGGGTCGCACCTGCGGCCAAATGGCCGCACCCGCGGCTCCGCATCTGCAGAAAACTAACTGCACCTGCGAGGATTGGGGGATTGGGCCAAGTCCGCACCTGCGAGCTCCTCGCCGCACTAGCGTGTCCGCACCTACGGAAGGTCCATCGCAGGTACGAGACACCAGAACCAGCAATGGTTCAGTTGTCTCCCAAGTGCTAATAAAATCAGATGAGCATCTTAAACGTACCCGAGGCCCCCAGGACCCTGTCCAACCACACACACAAGTCATATAACCTAACACGGACTCGCTCGAGGTTTCAAACCACATAAAACAACACTAACACAAGGATTTTAACTAAAAGTCCATGAAAATTCTTCAAAACTTCTATAAACATTAAGTTTTGCATTTAAGGTCCGAATCACATCAAACTAAGTCCGTTGCTTACCAAATTTCACAGATGACACATATAAATCATATCGAACCTGTACCGCGCTTTGGAACCATAATACTGACCCGATATAACAGGTTTCACCTCAAATTTCATTTTCAAAGACCTTTATATTTTTCAGAAAACAATTTTCTTTAAAAATTCATTTCTCGGACTTGAGACCTCGGAATTCTTCCGGGCATACACCCAAGTTCCATATTTTCCTACGGACCCTCCAGAACTGTCAAATCATGGGTCCGGGTCCATTTACCAAAAACGTTGACTGAAGTCAACTTTATTCAAATTTCTAATAAAAAATCATCAGTTTTTCACATAAAGGCTTCCCAGCCACATGCCCGGGCTGCGCACACAAATCGAGGTGAGATGAGAAGGAGGTCTTCACGACCTCAGAACACAGAATTAGATAGAATATATGGGATGGCCCTTTTTGGGTCATCACAGATAACTTCGACACCATAAACTCAAGAGAATGGTGTTTCCCATGTACTCGACTTTGATGTTGTGCGGTACGCCCAACGCACCTCGGGCAGTATTTCTCTCCACTTTCCTTTGGCGTCGGTCAGTCTCTTTTTAAGATTTTGGATAATAGTTTTGTTGGTCGATTCTGCTTGTTCGTTCCCACTGGGGTGATAGGTTGTCGACAAAATTCTTTTGATCTTGTGATCCTTGAGAAACTTAGTCACTTTACTGCCGATGAACTTCTTTCCATTATCACACACAATCTCGGCAGGCATCCTGAATCGACATATAATGTGATCCCAAATGAGGTCTATGACTTTCTTTTCTCTGACTTTCTCGAAAGCATGTGGTTCAACCTACTTAGAAAAATAGACAATCATAAATAAATGAATTTAGTTTTACCTGGGGCCGAGGGTAGAGGACCGACGATGTTCATTCCACATTTCATGAATGACCAAGGAGATAAAATCGAGTGGAGCTGTTCCCCAGGCTGGTGAATCATTGGCGCATATCTTTGACATTTTTCGCATTTTAGAGTGAACTCTTATATATCCTTTTCCATGTCGACCCAGTAATATCCTGCTCTGATGACTTTGTGAACTAATGATTCGGCACCCGAATGGTTTTTACAAATGCCTTCATGAATCTCCCGTAGGACGTAGTCAGTATCTCCCGGTCCTAAACATATTGCCAACGGTCCATCAAACATCCTCCTAAATAGCGTTCCATCCTCGGACAAAGTAAACCGTTCTGCCTTTGTTTGTAGAGCTCTCGACTCCTTTGGATATGATAGGAGCTTCCCGTTCTTTAGGTATTCTATATACTTGTTTCTCCAATCCTAGGTTAGACTTGTAGAGTTTATTTCGGCGTGACCTTCTTCGATCACCGATTCAGTGAGTTTATCTTCTTCGACCTTGTAGAGTTTATCTTTCAACCCCGATTCAGTTATGATTCCGATGACTTCAAAAAATTTGAGTACATTACTCAGATAGTCACATAATTGTCCAAAATTACTTAGTTAAATCATTTTTTTTTGTTTGCAATACAAAAGTCACTTAACTATGCCTATAATATTCAGAAGGTTACTCAATCATATTTCTCAAACTTTATGGTGGCTAAATAGTATTTTACCCTCTCAATTGTAAACCTTAGTACTTTTTTATTTTTTTAATGTTATGATTCTTTTGTCTTTTTAATCTATTTTATGAACTTATGTATTAAAAAATCAATTTTATTATAAAGTAAAAAAGTAATTGTTATTCTAATATTATATATATTTGAATAATATTTTTTACTTATAAATAAGACTATTTTTTCTATATGTAAGTCATAATCGATATCTCTCTATATTATATTAAAAGCACGAAGGCCCTTAATTAGCGAAATTTCGTTCGCCTTTTTTATCATTTAAAAATATTTTTTACACTGGACAAAATTATAATTTCAGTTATTTTCCTATATTTAGGATTACAGAATCAATTTGTATTTTTGGTTATTAAATCTTTCATAATTGAGCTAGGTAGAAAGTCCTAATATTTAAGGCTTTGAATTTTTTTTACCTTATATTAATTATTTTTTACTTAAATTATGTAATATAATTATATTTCCTCGCATGTAAACTTTATAAATATGGAAGACTTTAAAATAAACTAATAGTTAAATTATTAAGGTTTGTAAAAGACACAGAAGATTCATTATCATATTAACATGCTTCTGTTACAGTTAGTTCATAAAAAACTTTTAGCAGCTCTTTTATTTATAAAACAACTATTAACCGAGGTGTTTGCGTAGTTTCCAGACGTGATGATTTAGTTGTATGCGCAATGAGAAAAGAAAATGACGATAGTCTAATTTGGTTGACTTTGTTAAAAAAAAATAGCAGATGCTATTAGGCAATTTAATGATTATAGTTATGCTACATTGTTAGCAATTTTTTATATAAGATAAAATCTTAATCTATTTTAAAAACAAAAATTTAATAACAAGAATATTAATTGATTTAAAGTCTTAAATATTTAAAATAATTAAATCATAATTTGTTTCCAATGTAAATCTATTTTTAAAAGGTGAAAAAGTCGATTGATATTTAGGTTATAACACCTTCCATGTTGTTTTCCTAATATTAGGATTAACTAAAATTTTATTTATTAAACATTTTCGTATTAGGTAGGAAGTAGTTAAAATCAATTAATATTTTAATAACTTATCCAACTCATTTCGTCTTTTGAACAACGTAATATAACTATTTGGAAAGAGTCAAAAACACTAATGATTTACAAAGAAAAAGATCCAAACATATAACTTTTTTAGTACTAGAAGATAAAAATTTTATTCGATAAAGTTATAATTACAGTTAAATATTTAAAACTTGGGATAAGATACTATTAGAAATTTGGATTAATAAATTATTCCTTTAATTTTGAAAGTAAATAAGCCATTCTTTAAATTAACTAATTAGCAAAATAATCTAATTCAATACTTTTCCAATTAATTATTCATAAGACGAACCAAAAAATAGACGACCCGATTATAACATATTAGTTCAACATTAACATTTTTAGACTTTGTGTTGTCAATATCAAATCTTTAGGGAGTGTATGATCAACATGTTCATACTCAAACATTTTGAAGGCCAAAAGATTCAATTTTTATGTGACGACCCAGCCGGTCGTTTCGAGAGTCATAGCCCTATTTTTTCCATTTCTATTTCTTTTTGTGTTATTCAGCTATATTATGTTATACCTTGTTAGTTGGTTCGGGTCCGGAGTGGTTTCGGAGTGAATTGAGACACTTAGTCTCTTTGAGGTAAGCTTAAATTAGAAAAGTCAATCGGATGTTGACTTATTTGTAAACGATCTCGGGTTTAAATTTTGATGATTTTGTTAGCTCCGTTAGGTGATCTGGGACTAACGAGCGCGTCCGGAATGTGATTTGGAGGTCCGTTGTGGAATTAGGCTTGAATTGGCGAGAGTTAGAAATTTGGCAATTTTGGTCAGCCGTGGAAAATTGGATATCGGGGTCGGAATGGATTTCCGGAAGTTGGAGTAGGTTCGTGGTGTCATTTGTGACATGTGTATAAAATTTGAGGTCATTCAAACGTGGTTTGATAGGTTTCGGCGTCATTTGCAGAATTTGGAAGTTTAGAAGTTCTTAGGCTTGAACCCGAGGGTCTTCTGGTCTTTTGATGTTGTTTTGAGGGATTCGAAAGCTCGACTAAGTTCGTATGTTGATATATGTCTTGTTGGTATCAGAGCCTAGGTTACATAGGTCTCACGAGTCATGAGCAGCTTTAGTAAAGTCTTACGGATCGGTACAGAAACGTCTGTGCTTATCTTCGAGAGGCTGCAGAACCCTTAGGAAAAATCTCACATTCTTTAATTTTTATAGTGCGAATCTGTTGATTCTAGTAACTAAACTTATATTGTTTCATTCTTTCACATATGGTGAGGACTCGCACTACCAGTCAGGAGGACCAGCCACCAGTACCACCAACCAAGTCTGCGAGAGGTTGAGGTCGCGGTCGAGGCCGTGGTAGGAGTAGAGGTGCAGCCCATGCAGTACCTGCAGACCCTCCAGTTGCTTCAGACCAGGACCAGGTCCAGGTCACAGATGTCCCAGCGGGACCAGCTCAGGCACCACATGTGCCTATTGTGATTCCAAGACTTCAAGAGGCCCTAGCTCAGATCCTGTCAGTATGTACTGGACTTGCTCGGCCGGTCTCTATTTTTACGGCTGCAGCCACTTCTCAGGCTGGGGGAGGCACTCAGACTCTCGTCGCCGGCACACCTGATCAGGTTGTTCAGGGACTCCAGACACCGGGGGCACCACCAGCCCAGCCAGTTGCAGTTTCTCAGACTATGTGGTTCATGTTATACCTGAGGATGAGTAGTGTAGATTGGAGAGGTTTTGGAGACTCCAGCCTTCCTCCTTCAGTGATGCAGAGAGGGTGAGGATGAACAGGGTTTCTTGGATAAGTGTCCGAGGATGCTCCGCAGAACAGGTATTCTGGAGACCAGTGGGGTCTCATTCATTATCTTCCAATTCTCCGGGGCTGCATTCAGTTGGTGGGAGGCTTACGTGAGGCGTAGGACGATCGGCGTAGCACCCCTTACTTGGCAGCAGTTCTCCGTTGTCTTTCTGCAGAAGTTTGTGCTTCAATCTCGCCGAGAGGAGCAGCGCAGACAGTTCGAGCAACTTTGCCAGGGTGATATGTTTGTGACGCAGTATGAGATGCGATTCTTGGAGTTGGACCGTCATGCTATCTGGTTGGTTCCCACAGACAGAGAGAGGATCAAGAGGTTTATAGATGGCCTCACTTTTCAGGTTTGATTGCTTATGACCAGAAAAAGAGTGTATGGTGCTACTTTTGATGAGGTTGTCGACATTGCTCAACAAATTGAGATGGTTCACGGTCAGGAGAGGGTTGAAATGGAGGCCAAGAGGCCTCGGGGACAGGGTGCATTCATGGGTGTCAGTTCCAGCACGACAGAGGCCGTCCATTCGGGCATACTTAGTTAGCCCGTCCAGTTCACCATGGTGCATCATCGGACCATAGTTCTCATAGTCCTCATCAGGGCCACTCATCACTGAGTACCCTCCCAACCTAGAGTTTGTCCCGTACTCCATCAGTTCAGGGCTCCTCCATGCCAGGTTCTTCTACCAGTTACCCCTTTGATAGGGGTTCACTTCGGTCCCCATCACCTGCACCAGGAAGTTGTTTTGAGTGTGGGGATTTTTGGCATATGTAGAGGCAGTGTTCTCGTCGTCATAGGGATCCGCCTCAGCAAAGGATTTAGCCTTCGACTTCAGCACTAGTTACTTCACCAGCCACCCAGTCAGCTAGGGGTGGAGGTCAGTCAGCTAGGAGTCGCCTTTGAGGGGGAGGCCGATCAGGTGGTGGTCAGGCCCGTTTCTATGCACTCACTACGAAACCAAATGTTATTGCTTCAGATGCTATGATTATAGGTATTGTCTCAGTCTGTCACGGAGATGCCTCTGTATTATTTGACCCTGGTTCTATGTATTCATATATTTCCTCGTATTTCGCTCATTTTCTAGATATGCCCCGTGACTCTTTAGTTTCATGTGTTCATGTATCTACTCATGTGGGCGATATGATTGTTGTAGATCGCGTGTATCGACCATGTGTGGTGACTATTAGGGGTCTGGAGACCGAGTGGACCTTTTGCTGCTCAATATTGTTGACTTCGATGTTATATTGGGTATGAATTGGTTATCTCCATGCCTGTTGTTCTAGATTGTCATGCTAAGACCATGACATTAGCGATGTCTGGATTCTCAAGGGGTTGAGTGGAGCAGTTCTGTAGACTATCTACCTAGTAAGGTGATTTCATATTTGAAGGCTCAGTGTATGGTTGAGAAGGGTTGTCTATCCTATTTGGCTTTTGTGAGAGCTGTTAGTGCAGAGACTCCTACCATTGATTCTGTTCTGGTGGTACGTGATTTTTCGGATGTATTTCCTGCAGAGCTGTTGGGCATGCCTCCTGACAGGGACATTGATTTTGGTATTGATTTGGTGCCAGGCACCGGCCTATTTTTATTCCACCATATCGTATGGCACGGGCGGAGTTGAAGGAATTGAAAGAACAGCTTCAGGAACTCGTAGATAAGGGGTTTATTCGGCCTAGCGTATCACCTTGGGGTGCACCTGTTCTATTTGTGAAGAAGAAGGATGGTTCCCTGAGAATGTGTACTGATTACAGGCATTTGAACAAGGTCACAGTCAAGAACAAGTATCCTCTTGCTCGTATCGATGATTTATTTGACCAGCTTCAAGGAGCGAGGGTGTTCTCCAAGATTGATAGGAGGTATGTTATAACCAGCTGAAGATTCGAGATTCGAATATTCTTAAGACAACTTTCAGGACCCGTTATGGCCATTATGTGTTCTATGTGATGTCTTTTGGGCTGACCAATTCCCCAGCAATGTTCATGCATTTGATGAACAGTGTATTCCAGCCCTATTTGTACTTATTCGTCATTGTATTCATTGATGATATCCTGGTGTATTCTTGTAGCTAGAAGAAGCATGCTCTACATTTGAGAGTTGTATTGCAGAGATTGAGGTAGGAGAAACTTTATGCAAAGTTCTCCAAGTGTGAGCTTTGGCTCGATTCAGTAGCATTCTTGGGGCATGTGGTGTCTAGGGAGGGTATTCAGGTGGATCCGAAGAAGATAGGGGCAGTGCAGAATTGGCCTAGACCATCCTCAGCCATGGATATTAGGAGCTTTCTTGATTTCGTGGGTTATTACCGTCACTTTGTGGAAAGATTTTCATCTATTGCATCGCCCTTGACCAAACTGACCCAAAAAAGTGCTCCATTCAGGTGGTCGGATGAGTGTGAGGAGAGATTTCAGAAGCTCAAGACTTCCTTGACCACAACTCCAGTGTTAGTTTTTCCATCAGCTTTAGGTTCATACACCGTGTATTGTGATGCCTAGAAGATAGGTATTGGATTTTTTCTAATGTAGGAGAGTAGGGTGATTGCTTATGCCTCGTGCCAGTTGAAGAACCGTGAGAAGAACTATCATGTCCATGATCTTGAGTTAGCAGCCATTGTTCACGCCTTGAAGATTTGGCGTCATTATTTGTATGGGGTTCATTGTAAGATCTACACTGATCACCGGAGTCTGCAACATCTTTTAAGCAGAAGGATCTTAATTTGCGTCAGCAGAAATGGTTGGAGCTTCTTAAGGACTATGATATCACTATTTTGTACCATCTGGGGAAGGCCAATGTGGTGGCCGATGCTTTGAGTCGTCGAGCGGAGAGTTTGGGGACTTTAGCATATCTTTCGGCAGTAAAGAGACCCTTGGCATAGGATGTTCAAGCCTTAGCGGGCCAGCTTGTTAGATTGGATATTTCAGAGCTGCACTGAATATTGGCTTGCGTGGTCTCTAGGTCTTCTCTTTATGATCGTATCAGGAAGCGTTAGTATGATGACCCCCACCTGCTCGTTCTTCAAGATAGGGTTTGGTGAGGTGGTGCTAGAGATGTGATTATTGGTGATGATGGCGTGTTGAGGATGCAGTGCCGTATATGTGTGCCTAATGTAGATGGGCTTCAGGAGTTGATTCTTGAGGAGGCCTACAGCTCGCGGTATTCCATCCATCCGGGTGCCGCGAAGATGTGCCAGGATTTGAGACAACACTATTGGTGGAGGCGGATGAAGAAGGATATAGTAGGGTTTGTGGCTCGGTGTCTCAATTGTTAGCAGGTCAAGTATGAACATCAGAGACAAGGTCACTTCTTTCAGAGATTAGAGATTTTGGAGTGGAAGTGGGAGCGGATCACCATGGACTTCGTAGTTGGGCTCCCACAGACTTCGAGAAAGTTCGATGCTATATGGGTTATTATGAATCGGCTGACAAAGTCCGCGTACTTCATTCCAGTTAGTACTACTTACACTTCCGAGCAGTTGGCTGAGATTTATATTCGAGAGATTGTTCGCCTGCATGGTGTCCCAGTTTCCATCATTTATGATAGAGGTACTCAATTTACATCGCAGTTTTGGAGGGCCAAGCAGCGAGAGTTGGGTACTCAGGTTGAGTTGAGCATAATTTTCCATTCAAAGACGAACGGACAGTCCGAGTGCACTATTCAGATATTGGAGGACATGTTGCGCTTGTGTCATTGACTTTGAGGGTTCATAGGACCAGTTCCTGCCACTCGCGGAGTTTCCATATAACAAAAATTATGAATCGAGTATTCAGATGGCTTCGTACGAGACTTTATATAGGAGGAGGTGTAGATCTCCGGTAGGATGGTTCGAGCCGGGTGAGACTAGGCTCTTAGGGACAGACTTGGTCTAGGATGCATTAGAAAAGGTGAAATTGATTCAGGAGCGGCTTCATAGCATAATCTAGGCAGAAGAGTTATGCAGACAGGAAGGTCCTTGATGTGTCTTTCATGGTTGGGGAGAAGGTATTGCTGAAGGTATCACCTATGAAGGGCGTTATGAGATTTGGGAAGAGGGGCAAGTTGAGCCCCCGATTCATTGGGCCTTTTGAGGTGCTTTAGAGGATAGGGGAGGTCGCTTATAATCTTGCCTTACCACCCAGTTTGTCGAGTGTGCATCCAGTATTTCATGTTACCATGCTCCGGAAGTATGTTGCCGATCCGTCCCATGTTTTGGACTTCAACACGGTTCAGCTGGAGTGTGATATGACTTATGATGTGGAGCCGGTGGCCATTTTGGATCGGTAGGTTCTAAAGTTTAGGTAAAAGGGCATAGCTTCATTGAAGGTGCAGTGGAGAGGTCAGTCTGTAGAGGAGGCCACTTGGGAGACCGAGCAGGAGATGCGAAGCAGATATCCACACCTATTTGAGACTCTGCGTATGTTTCAAGCCTCCAGGACAAATGTTTCTTTAAGAGGGGGAGGATGTAACGACCCGGCTGGTCGTTTCGAGGGTTATATCCCCATTTCCCTCATTTCTTCTTATTTTTGTTTTATTCAGCTATATTGTGTTATACCGGGTTAGTTGGTTCGGGTCCAGAGTGGTTTCGAAGTGAATTGAGACACTTACTTTCTTTGAGGTAAGCATAAGTTAGAAAAGTCAACCGGATGTTGACTTATGTGTAAACGATCTCGGATTTGAATTTTGATGATTTCATTAGCTTTGTTAGATCTTGGACTTAGGGGCGCGTCCGAAATGTGATTTGGAGGTTCGTAGTGGAATTAGGTTTGAATTGCGAAAGTTGAAAATTTGGCGATTTTGGTCGGTAGTGGAAAATTTGGTATCAGGGTCGGAATGGATTTCCGGAAGTTGGAGTAGGTTCGTGGTGTCATTTGTGACGTGTAAAATTTGAGGTCATTCGAACGTGATTTGATAGGTTTCGGCGTCGTTTGCGGAATTTGGAAGTTTAGAAGTTCTTAGGCTTGAATCAGAGGGTCTTTTGTTGTTTTGAGTGATTTGAAAACTCGACTAAGTTCGTATGTTGATATATGACTTTTTGGTATGTTTGGATGGGGTCTCGAGGGGCTCGGGGTAATTTCGGATGGCTAATGGGAGGTTTGGAATTTGGGAATGCAGGTGAATTACTGTTGCTGGTGTTTTTCCGCACCTGCAAAGGGGTAGCTGCAGGTGCGAGGCCGCAGGTGCGCTTTGGGGAGCCGTAGATGTGTATATAGAGGACCTGGGATAGAACCGCAGGTGCATAAGGGTGGTCGCATCTTTGAGCCTGCAGATGCGAAGCTTAGTTGCAGATGCGGAAGTGAGGAGATTGCCAATTCCGCAGAAGCGAAGAAAAGGGCCGCAGAAGCGCATCCGCAGGTGCGGAACCTGGAGCGCAGGTAGGGGCCTTAGGGACTTAAGTGATTTTCCATATATGTGGAGGTTGTTGCACAAAAGAGGCACCGCAGGTGCGCATTTTGAGCCGCAAGTGTGAAAATCCTGGGCAAAACCTATAAATAGAAGACTTCGCAAATTTTTGCTCATTTCCACCATTTTCAAGTCGGACCTTGGAGCTTTTGGAGTGATTTTGAAGGGGATTCAAGGGTTTTTCATTGAGGTAAGTTTCTTGAGCTTAATACTCCTAGCTATGGTGTTTTCCCGTTGTTTTCTCATCTAATTAGTGGGATTTAGGAGTGTAAATAGGGGGGGTTAGGGTTTGGGATTTTGGCGAGTGTAATTTGAGGATTTGAGGGACCAAATGATGTCGGATTTTGATAAATCTCGTATGAGTAGACTTTTGAGTGAATGATAATTCAAGTTTTGTGACTTTTTTCGGATTTTGAGACGTGGGCCCGGGGGCCAGGTTTGAGCCAATTTCGGGTTTTGAGTCTAAATTGGTAGTTTTTCCTGTAGAATTTATTCCTTAGGCATATATTGATGGTATTGTACTAGTTGTGACTAGATTCGGAACATATGGAGGACGAATCGAGGGGAAAGAGAATCACGGAGTAGAGATTTGTTCGATTTGAGGTAAGTAACGATTGCAAATCTAGTCCTGACGGTATGAAACCCCGTATTTTGTATCATGTGACTATTTAGAGGTGACGCACATGCTAGGTGACGGGCGTGTGGGCGTGCACCGTTGGGGATTGTGACTTGGTCCATCCCGTAGCAACTGTAAAGTTGCATATCCTGTTATAGCTAGATGCTCCTTATGTGTTTAAGAATGATTTACTGTAAATCATGCTAGATGCCATGTCTAGGCTTTAGGCTAGTATTGTTGGACCCTTAGAGGTCTTTTCTTGCTATCCTCTCACTGTTTTGGTTGATAACCTGTACTCATTCATGTTCATGCATTTTTACATCATGTCTCAGTCTCTATTATTCAATTTGATGCATCATATCAATGTTGTTTGGGCTGATTACTTTGATCTCTGAGAGCCCACGAGACTAGAAAGGTTTATGACTGAGTGAGGCCGAGGGCCTGATTGTGAGGACATTTATGGGATCGAGCTGCGCGCTACAACATGTTTCAATGATTCTGCCATGATGGTCATTGATATAGAGCTTGGGCTGAAGGAACCCCTCCGGAGTCTATACACACTCCCAGTGACTGCACGTACCTACTGAATGCGAGTGTCGAGTGTCGAGTGCCGAGTGCTGAGTGATTGGGAGGCATGAGTGATTGTGAGGTTGGAGTGATTGGGAGGACTGAGCGATGTTTTGCCCGAGGGACGGTATATGATTTCATCATTTGTGCTCATAGCTGCTTTGAGTCCTTATTTGAGAGCTGTTGAAATATATCTTTAATTGATTTTTACCCGAACAAGATTTAAACAAGCTGATTTGACTTAAACTCTGGTTTTAAAGCATGCCGAACTTTACTGAATTTTGTGATATAAACTATACTTTCATCTAGCTCGTCACTACTTCTCAGCCTTTATTTACTGTTGTTACTTACTGAGCTGGTGTACTCACGTTACTCCCTGCACCTTATGTGGAGATCCAGGCATTTCTCGCCATGGTAGCGGTTGTTGATATACACAGTAGCGGACCTTCGAAGACATCAAGGTTGTTGCTTGGCGATCGCAGCCCTGTTGCTCTTCTTCCTTATCTTCCCCTTAGTTGTATTTGGTTTTTCCCAGATTATGTTAGTCTTGTTGTTATCAGACAGTTGTAGTAGTTGCTCATGACTTAGTGACACCCCGATGTCGGGCTATCTTTTTCGTACTTTTATTTTGAGTTGAATTCTTTTATGAAAATTCTATTATGAAAACTTTGACTTATCTTTTAAAATGAAATATCGATGTGTTTTGGTAATGTGTCGGCTTGCCTAGTACCACGATAGGCGCCATCACGACGAGATTTAGTTTTGGGGTCATGACATTTCAATTTGTGTTATTTGACGAATCTTTAAAGAATCGTGATAAAATAATTTTTATGTTTTATTTTCACTACTAGGTTAGAGAAGTAAGGCATTTGAAAACTTAAGTAGAACAAGATATCTTAATTTATTGAGCTTGCTAAATGGGAGAAACTTTTATCATTTTAAGGAAGTTTTCTTTAATTTTTATTTTTATAGAACTCAACCACATTGTATAATAATATTTACTTTATTTTAAAAAAAATATATTCGCATTGATATGGGTACACGCGCAAAGCGTGTATCCTAAGACTAGTATAGATTAAAAAGGAGAAAATTTTTATAACATTAAAAAATAAAAATAATAAATATTAATAATTTAGAGGGTAAAATAGGTAGTTAACCATGTAAAGTTTGTGTAAGTATAGTTGAATAACCTTCTGAGTGCTATAAGTATAGTTAAGTGACATTTGTAATACAAATAAAACACATAATTATATTAGGTAATTTCGATTAATTGAGTGACTATTTGAGCAATGAACCCAAAAATATTGGTTGAAGTACCAATAAAAGATAATGCAGATTCAGTTAGTTCATCTATGACTTCATCAAAGAGAATACTAAGTTAATATATCGATTAAAAAGGTTCAAAAATTAACTAACTAGCTAGTTTGTGAATTTCAAGCAGGGTATACAAAGTTAAACAAAAAAGTTCAATTTCAGCTAGCTATTCATCAATGACATCGTTTGAATTTCTGTCAAGAATTACTATTTGTGAAGCCACAACAATTTTATTAGGGAAAAAAATGATCTTCTATGATCAATTACGAACAGAAGAAAATAACTTTATAAAGATCTCTCATATCTTGTGTTACTTTAACTAATACAGTCGAATGACACATCCCATTCCCTTACAGTATGTTTGGATGGTTGTTACATATTGTATTATATCATATTGTTATTTTAAATACAATATTTATTTTGATTGTTATTTTAATTTTATTGTATTGTATTGTCACGATCCAGTTTTCTTTACAGACTGTGATGGCACCCAACTCCATTGTTATGTAAGCCAACACTAATCAAACTAGTGGTTTGGGGAATTTTGATAGATCACTAAGTGAATATTACTTTCTCATTTGCTAAAATGATTTAGAAATTTACAAATAGAACACGATCAACGGAAGCAACATAGTATAAATCGTAATCACGTAAACAAATCCAAAATTCAAAAGTCTACTAGTGTGTGTGCCAAGACCTAGTGTCACAAGTATGTGTGCAATCTAGTAGAATATACAAAAGAATGCTAGCCTACTGTCTGGAAGAAAATAGACAGAAAAATAAAGCATAATAGAGACTCCAGCTGCTGCGGAACGGCTCAGAAGGCAGCTCCCTGTGCAGTCTCGAGAGGGGGATCAATCTTTGCACCAGACTGGTAACCATATGCACCTACCTCAGATCATGTACAATTAAGTACAGAAGTGTAGCATGAGTACATAAATAATATGTACCCAGTAAGTATCTAATCTAACCTCGAAGAAGTAATGATGAGGATTCGATTTCGACACTTACTAAGGGCCAACAATATGATAATATGAAATTCTAATTAAGCATGATATACAACAATAAGACCCAGGACAAGAAATAACTGAACAAGTCTTCACCATGTTTAAGAAATAACTGAACAAGTCCTTAAGTAGCTCAAGCCATCTACGCCGCCTCAAATAAAGATCCCTTTGTTTGAACAAATGTTGCAAACTGTGATGATCGGTGTAAACCTCACAGGACACCCCATATAGATAATGCCTCCAAATCATAAGAGCATGAAAAATCGCGGCCAACTCCAAATCGTGCACATCATAATTCTTCTCATGGGACTTCAAATGACATGAAGCATATGCAATAACTTGCCCCTCCTGTATCAATACACAACCCAAGCCAACGCGCCATAAACTGCATACATCCCCAAACCGGAAGGCAGCACTAGAACTGGTGTTGTGGTAAAAGTTATCGTGAGCTTCTGAAAGCTCGCCTAACAATCATCGGACCAACGGAACGGGGCAACCTTCTAGGTCAATCTAGTCAAAGTGGGACTTTTACCACAGGAAACTCCTGATCTCAATCGTCGAAGTGGGACGAGGCCAACTCTAAACTGCCTCAATCTTCTTAGGATCCACCTTAATACCCTCACCTAATATAACATACCCCAAGAATGCCACAAAATCTAACCAAAACTCAAATTTGGAGAACTTAGCATACAACCTTTGTTCCTGCAAGCTCTGGAGCTCTACTCTCAAATGCTACTCATGCTCCCCCAGGCTACGTGAGTAGATAAAGATGTCATCAATGAAGAAAATGACGAACGGATCATTATAAGTCCTGAACACCTTGCTCATCAAGTCCATAAATGTCGGTGGGGCATTAGTCAAGTTAAAATAGATCACTAGACACTCATAATGGCCATATCTAATACGGAAGCCAGTCTTCAGAACATCAGAGTCCCGAATCTTTAACTGATGGTACCCCCATCTCAAGTCGAACTTAGAGAACACCCTAGCACCCTGCAACTGGTCAAACAAATCATCAATACACGGCAACAGGTACTTGTTCTTGATGGTGACTTTATTAAACTAGCGGTAATCAATGCACATCTGCATAGTCCCATCTTTCTTTTTCACAAATAATACTGGTGCACCCACGAACCCCTATGCTAGCAACTCCTCAAGTTGTTCCTTCAACTCCTTCAATTCTTTCAGCTCCATACGGTACGGTGAGATAGATATAGGATAAGTTCCTGAAGCCAAGTAGATATTGAAATCAGTATCACGGTCAGGCGGCATGCCTGGAAGGTCAGAAGGAAACACATCGGCAAACTCCTGAACTACTGGCATTGAATCAACTGTCGGGGACTCTTTCGTAGTATCCCGAACATAGGCAAGATAAGCCAAACAACCCTTCTCGACCATATGTCGAGCCTTCATGAAGGAGATAACCCAACTAGATATGCTGACAGATGAACCCTTCCACTCCAAACTCGGCAACTCTAGCATCGCTAAGGTAACAATCTTGGCATGACAATCAAGGATGGCATGATATGGAGATAACCAGTCCATGCCCAGGATGACCTCAAAGTCGGTCATATCAAGAAATAGAAGATCATCCCTAGTCTCATATCCATAGAATGTAACCACACAGGAACGATATATATGATCCACAACAACAGAATCGCCTAGAGGAATGGACACATAAACAAGAGTACCCAAGGACTCTCGAAGAATATCAAGAAAATGAGCAAACAGGGATGACACATATAAATAGGTAGATCCTGGATCAAATAATATGGAAGCATCCCTACCACAGACAGAAATAATACATTTGATCATGGCATCTGAGGCACTGCATCTGGTCTGGCCAGAAAAGCATAGAATCTAGATGAAGCACCATCTGGCTAGCCATCACCTGGCTGAACAATAGCCGGCTGACCTCCCCCTGCCTGGCCTCCACCTCTAAGACGTCCCCTACCTACCTTTCCCTCACCTCTAGAAGGTCAGATGGCTGGTGCTGCATCATGGGTTGATGACCCTGATGTACTGCCTTACGCCGAAGTCTGGGGCATGTTGTCTTCATGTGACCCAGATCTCCACACACGTAACAACCTCTCGGTACCATAGACTACTGCCCTGAAGTCTGACTCTGATGGCTTGAATACCCACT
Organism: Nicotiana knightiana; assembly: GCA_005239525.1. Lineage (NCBI taxonomy): Eukaryota > Viridiplantae > Streptophyta > Magnoliopsida > Solanales > Solanaceae > Nicotiana > Nicotiana knightiana. The sequence continues at coordinate 3,086 of ML400053.1, read as the reverse complement.
AGAAGAACACTGAATAGCTGGTGGGCGGTATGAATTCTCTGGCATGGCGCTGAAATAGGCACTGGAAGAACCCTGATGAGCGGGTGTGTGATAAGAACTCTCTGGCATAGCACTAAAATAGGGTCGTGTTGGAGCACCCCGAGGAGGTGGTGGTGCTGGATATGTGGGTCTGTTAGGCTGACCCCTTCCAAACTAACCTATGCCCCTGGCCGGGACAACTCTAAACTCTCCAGAGAATCGGGCCCTCTTGTCTTGCGGAATCATCTCTCTACCCCTCTGGCGGTAGACCTCAATCCTCCGAGCAATCTCCACTACTAGCTGATAACCAGTACCCATCTCAACCTCCCGGTCCATACTAGCCCGAATACTCAGGTGAAACCCCGCAACAAATCTCTGCACTCTCTCTGCGTCCATAGGAAGTATCATGAGTGCATGGAGAGACAACTTAGAAAATCTCGCCTCATAATCGTTCACTAACATCTGACCATGCTCGAGCTCCTCGAACTGACCTTGCAAATCTTCCCTCTCATAGGGTGGGATATACCTATCCAAGAAAAGTTGTGTAAGCTGGTCCTAACTCATGGGAGGAGAACTCGCTAGTCTTTTAAGAAGATAAGACTTCCACCATCTATGGGCCCTGCCCTCCAACTGGAAAGTAGTGAAATCCACCCCATGGGACTCCAATATCCTCATGTTGTGCAGTTTTTCCCTGCACTGATCAATGAAGTCGTGGGATCCTCATGTCGCTCTCCCCTGAAGATAGGAGGGTGTAGCCTAGTCCATATGTCCAATAGATTCTGTGGATCGTTGTTCGCAGTTGGTCTAGGCTTAGGGATAACCACTACAACTGGATGGGCCCTGCCCACGGTAGTGTACCCGGGTTCTGATATACGACAACTGCATGCCCAGGTGCCTGAGCAATATGGGTTTGTGCTACCCCTCGTGCCTGAGCTATGGCTGGATCTGCTGGAAATAAACCAGCCTGAGTCATAGAATCCATGAACTGCAGCATACGACCCATGACCTCCTGAAAGCCTGGTGCTGATGTGAAGTCTACCGGAGCTGACTCTACTGCGGGCACCTCGCCCTGATCCTCACCAACTGGATCTGCTGGTGGTGCAACTTAGGTAACTCTAGGATGTCCTCTCCGCTACTTCTGGCCGGTGCGCTCCCCCGGTCTCTACCTCGGCCTCTAGCAACAGGGGTAGAAACTCCTCTCGGGTCAGGAACGTCTAATGCTTTCGTTCTCACCATCAGTGAGAGAATAGAAGGAATAAACTTAGTATATCATCAACTGCACGATATCAGATGAATAAAGAGTAGTTTCCTAACATCCTATAGCCTCTCGAATATAATTATGGACGTCTCTGCACCGATCTGCAAGACTCTATTAGACATTCCCATAACTTGTGAGACCTATGTGAACCTAGAGCTCTGATACCATGTTTGTCAAAACCCAATTTCCTTTACAGGCCGTGATGGCGCCCAACACTGTTGTTAGGCAACCCAACAATGATCAAACTAGTGGATTCCAATTTTAATAGATCACTAAGTGAATATTACTTTCTCAATTGTTAAAAGGATTTAGAAATTTGCAAATAGAACACGATTAAATGAAAGCAACAAAGTACAAATTGTAATCACGTAAACAAATCCAAAATCCAAAAGTCTACTAATGTGTGTGACAAGATCTCGTGTCACAAATATATGGGCAATCTAGTAGAATATACAAAATAATGATAGCCTATTGTCTGGAAGGAAATAGACAGAAAAATAAAGTATAAGAGAGACTCCAGTTGCTGTAGAACAGCTCAGAAGGCAGCTCACCGTGCAGTCTCGAGAGGGGGATCAAATTTGTGCACCAGACTGGTAACCATATGCACCTACCTCATAACCTGTACAATTAAGTACAGAAGTGTAGCATGAGTACATAAATAATATGTACCCAGTAAGCATCTAGTCTTACTTCGAAGAAGTAGTGATCACGCTCAACTATGTCTTCTATAAAGACTAAACGGGCGTTGCAAATATAAATCTGGGGTATTAAGCCCAAAGTCGATCCCACGAGGAATTGAACGTATCAGTTGAATTTATTAAATACTAAACTGATGTTTAATCAATTTTCTTAAGACTTTTGAATATCAAGTTGTGTTGTTTAACTAATTCTACTAACAAAATAATCAACTAGTAATTAATCTAACAATTTAATGTAAACAATAATATTAAAGGTCTAAGGTTATGGTTTCCCCCGTTGGTGAATTCTTTCTCCGATACTTCTTATAGCTTAATTAATCGTCTCTATCAATCATGAACTCTCTATCTACCATAAATCTCTCTCAAGTAATTATGATAATTTACTAGACGCACTCTCTCAAGTTACGCTAGCTAGATTTCATTACAGTTCACTTTAGATTGCACCCGAGGTATCGTTATCTCTAATCCAACCTCTAAACCCTCGGTTATGACTTTCGTCTATACTCTGGGAGTGGTGTTGTTCAAACAATTACCTAAATATGCACTCTCTCTCAAGTAGATACATACTAAATAGGCACAGCTAATTGATGGCCATTCAATTAACTACAATAAGAACGTAGTTGAACAAATAGAGAATAATCAATCAAAATATATTAATATCAAAAGAAGTTCATCCCCAACGGGTTCTACCAAAACCCTAGATTAAAACTTAGCTACTCATGTTTAAACTAAACAAAACTACAAACAATTGCATAATTGAAATATAAAGTGAGAAATACTAGATTGTAGAAATCGTGTTCTTGCTCTTCAATGGAGTTTTCTTCTTGTCTACTATTAATACACGAAAATCCTCCCTTATTTGTGTTTTAGGAGTCTATTTATAGGCTTAGGGCGAACNACACTGGAGACCCCTGGCGTTTGGGCTCTAACGCCCCCCTAACGCCAGGGGGGGCCTGGCGTTTGGTCTCTAACGCCCCCCTAACGCCAGGGGGGCCTGGCCTTCTGGGGTAAACGCCCCCTAACGCCAGGGGGGTCCTGGCTTTAGGGGCCAAACGCCCGGCTATCACCCGGGCGTCTCCTTTTGCGTATTTTTGACGTATTTGCATCCCTTT
>ML400052.1:18669-28675 GCA_005239525.1 Nicotiana knightiana | reverse complement strand
GTAAAGCTATAAGCATTTTCGAAGAAATGAGGAGTTTTGGAATAACACCAGATGTCTGTAGCTATAGCATTCTAATCGGTGGGTTCTGCAAATTCGACAGTATTAATAGAGCATTGTGTTTTATTCAGGATATGCAAGATAATAACATCAAGCCTAACCCAATTAGCTATAGCTCAATTCTTAAGGGTTTGTGCAAAATTGGAGCAGCGAAGATCGCTAAGGATTTTCTTCATGATCTTAAGAACTCCGGGTGCAAAGTTGACCAACGTGCTTACAACATCTTAATTACTGGATTTTGTGCTCAAGGAGATCTGAGTTCAGCCCATGAGCTACTGGAGGAGATGATCAGCAGTAGCATGGCTCCAGATGCTTCTATTTATAAGAGATTAATTTGTGCTTCCTGCCACATGGAGTCTGTCGATACAGCATTGAAGTACCGAAATATGATGGTACGAGAAGGTTTCCTTCCCGATACCATTACCTGCCATTTTATTGTTAAGCAGTACTGTAGTGAAGGGCGTATGATGGAAGCTTTGCACCTGATTGATGAAATGATGAATCAAGGCATCGTCCCCGACTTGTATACCTATAATGTAGTCATTAACCACTTGTGTAAAGATGAAAACACAAAAGAGAAAGAAGGGCATTTGCAGGAAGCTTTGCATCTAATTGATGAAATGGTGGACCAAGGGATCGTCCCAGACTTGTATACCTATAATGTAGTCATTCAACAGTTGTGCAAAGATATAAACCCAAAGAAAGCGTTGGAGTTAATCACGGTGATGCTTAAGAGGGACATGTTTCCCAATGTTATGATTCTTAATACTCTTATTGATGGATTTGTTAAGCAGTTCAATTTTAAGAAGGCTGGTATGTTTTATTGGGGAATGCTAAAACTTGAGATTGCTCCTGACATCATCACATACACAATTCTTATTGACATGTTATGCAAGCGGGGAAAAGTGAGAAAGGACTACAGACGGAGAAAAGTGAAAAAAGCCTACAAATTATTTAGGAAAATGATCAGAGAGGGTATGAATCCCGATAACATCTGCTACACCTCCATGATCGCTGGCTTTTGTGAAATTGAAGATGTGAACAAGGCTTGTGCTTTGTTCCGCGACATGCAAAAAAGAGAACTCTTGCCTATTGTTGTTACCTATACTTGCCTCATTGATGCATTTTGCAAGTTAGATCAGATGGACGAGGCCAAGAAGTTGCTAAAAATGATGGTAAGACAAAATATCTCTCCTGATGTCAAGACTTATAGTTGCCTCATTGATAAATTTTGCAAGTTACATCGAATGGATGAGGCCGAGAGGTTGTTGGATAGAATGAGAAAAGAGAACATCTCTCCTGATGTCATCACTTATAAAATCATGATTCTGGGATATCAAATGATTGGAAATACTGATCTAGCTTATGATATGACTGATGAGATGCAGAGAGTATTTAACATTCCGGACGACAGTATTTGACATTATTTTCTTTGCATTGTTAAAGTAAACGTGGCCAGTGAGGACTCGTATAGTTGATTCCAGCTTTTCTGGGACGGAGGCATTGCTGTTGTATTCTTAAATTTAAAACAGAATTTTGCTTTCTTGACAAGCTGGTACAGGTCATTATTTTTATATATTTATTTTGTTGTTTATATGGAATGTTTTCTGGAGTAATCAAAATCAGAGAACATATTCTTGTTTTGTCAATTCAAAACCCACAATAGAATAGTACTACTTTCTGAGATGATTTGATAATTGGTCAATTGACTGCATTGTGTTAGCTAATATTATGGACGATTAGTCTCTCGGTCCTTCTGTTCTCATTTAAGTTATCTTAATTCTACTGTTGCATTTTTATTAAGTAATTTGTGTTTCCTATTTAAGAGTTTCATAAGATACATATTTCAAAAAGAATGTTTATTCTCTTTATTTTTTTAAAAAAATCTTCTTTTTTTTATTTTATAAAAAATAAATAGATGAAGCTTTTTAATTACTATAATTAATTAGTTTTAATAATTATATTTTAATATACTTAGTTTCACATATACCACATAGAGGGTGTTCGTGTTGATTTGCATCGTATGAGGGGTGGAAGTGTTTGATTTGAAAATACATGAGGTGTAATCAAATTTGAGTCATATTATAGGGGTGTTTAGTGTAATTAACCATTGAATTATTTAGAAGGCATAAATCCATATATTGAATGCAATTTTGTAAAACTCATTTCTTGAATACAGTCCCTAATAGGGCCGTGTATAATTTGGTATTCGATATTTTGGTATTTGGTATGGTATTTGGTTTAAATTTTTTAAAAATTTGGTATTAGGTATGATATTTGATATTTTAAAAAGAAATACCGAAATATCGATACCGTACCGAAATATATATTATATTACACAATATTATTAATTATATCATAAATATAAAAAATAAACTTCTACTTTTTTTTATTCTCTAAGTTCACCAATTAACTCTAAGCATATAATAAAATATTTCTAACCAAATGTATTCCTTTATGTATAGTTTTGTCTCTTTGGGTTGATATTTGCTGGTTTTGGATAAAATTTTTGTCAAAATATATTTTTAATTTTATATACTTTTGATTATTTTGATTAAAAATATTACGGTCTATGACTCAATGCACTAATTATTATTCAAGCCGAATAAACCGAAGTTACTGAACCGAATTAATCGAAATCGAAAGGAGAAAAAATAAATCGAATTTAATTAGGTAAAGTATTGGTATAGAGAAACCTAATACCGAAAATAACAAACCGAAATCCCACCAATGAACACCTCTAGTTTCTATTATATAAAAAAGGAAAGATGGTCGACCAAGGGCATACATGTCATTTCAAAAAAACTCCTACATTATTTGCAATTCTTAAATGCAAACTATCACATTAAATGTTCCTCCATGTTGATTAGACTACTTTTATGGAGAGTACTGCATGCAAATAATCATTTGAAATGTTCATTTTTCTCATTTGGTAAAATTATTAATTTTGATTTTGTCAACTAGAAGTTTTCACAGAGAAAGTAAACTTAATTTTCTAAATAATAGGCAACAAAAGGAGATATTGGTTAATATTTACAAGATTAATATTTACCCATATTGTTTTAAAGTAATTTAAAATTAAAATTAAAAGGTTTTCATCTATCCACACTATTTGAAGATGATTTCAAACTAGAAAAATTCATATTCAGAAGTAATTTTAAAAATTATAGTTTATTAAGCTCAAAAGTTAATTTAAGTGATGGATTTGTTCATACTATATTAGGGGGTTATCTCTTATATGCTTAATTGATGTGAAAATTTAATCTACATGGTTTGAACTCATTTTTCCATGATAAGTTTTCAACTATCAATAAATTATCCTAAACATTATTTTTTATAATTTTTATATTGTTTCATTATGAATATTACAATATGATAAATCTATAGAAAAATAAAAACATTTCTCTTATCTCCTTAATTAAGAAAAAAATTAAAATCCCTATAATAATTTATATAGTCTTCTATCAAATGTTTTATATTTTATCACCAGTTAATATCATTTTAAACGAGTTATAATAAAATATAACTTGAACTACTATATTGAATTACTACAATTTTTATCATGTTAATATTTGTTTAGTGCTTTTGGTTCTCTTTGTTTGAAGTGGTAAATTGCCTCTTTAGGGGTGCGAGTCCCTTGGAAGTTCTCTTTATTTATTGTACTAAAAGTTTCTCTTGGTTTTGTTGTATACAATACATGAAGTAAAATCAATAGTAAGTTTTTTTTCATCTTTTATCGTATTTTAAAGAATGATGTTGTCCGTGTTAACTTTCATCAAGTAGTTGATTGTTCCCACTGTTAAAATTCTTGTTAAACCAATTTGGATGTATTCAAGAGTAGTTTACAGATAGATTGGTAAGCTTCTTATTCTAGAAAATTATTAATATAGATGATACTTGTAGCTTTAATGTATTCTCTTGTAAAATATTCAAATAGAAAAAATTTCATTGAAATTAGTGGGATTTTGCTGGGTATGTTGTTGTTGTTGTTGTTGTACGGATGTTAAAATGAGTATTATAGCACGTAATCTTTTTATGTTAATTGGAGCAATTTAAACAGATTATAATTTATAGTTTAATTTTAAGTAAATTATTAAAATAAACTAATTATAAATTGTAATCCCTAATATGATTCTCTATCCGTGATTAAATGGATATAACAAGGATCAATTTATTTATCAAAAAATTAATTGAACCTCCACAAATAATAATTTCAAGACTAATATGTTGGGCCCGTATGCGGCCTTCGTTCATCTAGTCGCTAATACAAACACTTTCTCCTCCACTTTCAGAGTCCTTAGATGCCGCCGCCGATGTATTCCACCATTTTTGACGGGCGAATGAAGTAATGTATTTCGTTTGATTTTTAGCGAAGATAACCTACATTCAACCTCCAATTCCTTCACAACTTCGTGGTACTCCTTGATGGAATATATTTCACGGCGGAAGCAAATACAGCATCATATTCATGTGTAATCTAAACAATTAGCACATATAGAGATTACTCGAATTACCTATTGAAGTGTAAACACAACAATTCTATATCGTTCTCCAGTTCCAGAGTTGTAACGCCTCAGCAGTCTTCCACAGTCTTCTACTGTGTTACCCAAAGAACATCCGGAAATAGTAAATTTTGGATGGGCAAAATTCCAGCAGAAACCGTAGGTTATTTTTGTTTTTCTTGTCAAAAACGTCCAGCCATATATGATATATATATAGCTGCATTTTTTAGGTCAAAAAACCTTTTCCATAACCTATTAGGTTTTCTTCTTCCACTAAAGAAAGATTTCCTTTATTTCCTATTATTTAGGCACAGTAGGGACCACAGAATTTAATTAACAAGGCTTCCTATTATGATATTAATTTCGAAATTATGAAATTAATTTCCATCATAATAAATTATGAATTATTCCACTAAAAATTCGGAATTGTACTCCTTAGTTCAATTTCGAAATTCTTCCATAAAACCTTATTTAACTTCTCATGCTAAGATATAATCAATTAAATTAAATTACTGACTATTTAATTTATTGATCACTTCCTTTAGACTTACACTTAACTTATTTCATGTGTCGGATACAAAATCCACCGGCCGGGTTTACACATGAAAACTTATAAGCTTTCATAAAGGAGTATCATCAATCTCAAAATCGAAATATGGATTCCCTCAACTAATTATTACTACGCCAATATATATCATTATTATCCAATTTACCAGGCTTATTGACTCACAAAAGAATCTCGCATTTTAATAAATCAAAATAACAAGTGACATACACAACTAATAATAATTATATCAAGATTAAGAGTATAAATACATTAAATGGGCTAGAGAAATTATTTTATAAAGTCGGTATAAAATACTTATCTCTACTTGATCCGTTCAATACATATAAAATGTACTAGCACAAGAAGTTGGAATTAGACCATTCTCATAATCAAGATAAATTACATTTAATCTTGTGCTACAACCATTCCGATGGTTTGTCCAATTTCATCATTAGATTGTGAACATTAACTTTATGACTTACAAGAACCGATGATTTAATCTTCCGTGTATAAGATAGACTCTACACACTAAATCATCTACTATGTAAGCAATGGACACACAAACCAACACATGGTCTATTTAAAATGAAACTTTATTAAATTTAAACAAGTAAATAAATAATTGTTCCATATAGAATACTATGACAATACGCATGGCTTATAGTATATCCTAACAATCTCCCACTTAGACTTATAACCATGCGTCTACAATTTTGACACCCATTCCTTCTACATGCTTATCAAAAGTCTTCTGTGGTAAGCTCTTAGTAAACGGATCTTCCAAGTTGTCCTCTGACGCAATCTTGGTGACCATTACATCCCCTCTCTGCACAATATCACGAATTAAATGATATTTACGCTCAATGTGCTTTGCCCTTTTATGGCTTCGTGGCTCCTTCGAATTTGCAACCGCACCACTATTATCACAATAAAGTGTAATTTGTGCTTGAATCGAGGGAACCACACCCAACTCTCTCAGGAAGTTTCCGAGCCAAACCACCTCTTTGGCTGCCTCAGAGGCTGCCACATTTTTGGCTTCCATGGTGGAATCAGCAACACAAGTTTGCTTTATACTTCTCCAACTTATGGATCCACCTCCAAGAGTAAACACATTACTTGAGGTAGACTTTCTAGAATCTCTGTCTGATTGAAAATCCGAATCAGTATAACCAATGGGCCCAAGGTCATCCGAATGGTAGATCAGCATATAATCCCTCGTCCTTTTCAGGTACTTGATTATATGTTTAACCGTCGTCCAATGCTCTTTTCCAGGATTAGACTGAAATCTTCTAACAACTCGAACGGCAAAGCAGATATCAAGTCTAGTGCATAACATAGCATACATGAGACTCCCTACAGATGATGCATAGGGGAACGCCTTCATCTTTTCTATCTCTTCATCAGTCTTAGGAGACTGATCTTTATATAGAGAAATTCCATGTCTGAAAGGAAGAAATCCTTTCTTGGAATCATGCATGCTAAACCTGGAGAGTATTGTATCAATATAAAGAGCCTGGGATAAGCCTAATATCCTTTTCTTGCGATCTCGCAAGAGCTTGATCCCAAGGATATGAGTCGCTTATCCTAAATCTTTCATATCAAAGTGTGTGGACAACCACTGTTTAACTGAATTCAACATGCCCACATTACTTCCTATGAGCAATATGTCATCTACATATAAGATCAAAAATGCCACTTTGTCCCCATCCCACTTTTTGTATACGCAAGACTCGTTGAGACACTGATCAAAACCAAATGTTTTAATCGCCTTGTCAAAACAAGTGTTCCATGCTCTAGATGCTTGTTTCAATCCATAAATGGACCTTTTAAGCTTACACAACATGTGTTCTTTGCCACTTTCCACGAAACCGTCTGGTTGCATCACATAGATGCTCTCATCAAGACTTTCATTAAGAAAGGTTGTCTTGACATCCATTTGTCAAATCTCATAATCATAATGAGAAGAAATGGATAAGAGAATCCTTATAGACTTAAGCATGGCTACCGGCGAGAAGGTTTCCTCATAATCGATCCCTTCTTTCTGAGTGAAACCTTTCGCTACAAGTCTTGCTTTAAGAGTTTGTACTTTTCCGTCTACACCTCTCTTTTTCTTATAGATCCACTTGCATCCAATGGGTTTAACCCCATCAGGTAGTTCTACAAGATCCTAGACTTGATTAGAGTACATGGACCCCATCTCTGATTTCATAGCAGCAACCCACTTATCGGCATTTTTATCATATAGTGCTTGGTCATAATTTACAGGTTCGGAAGTATGCTCCTCAGGGATCCTATCATATTATTCTCCCAAGAGCGTATAACGAACTGGCTATCTTATTACTCTCCCACTACGACTACGCACTACATCACTTGCAACTATATCATTTTGATTATGTGGTTGAACCACAATCTCATCAGGAACCTGAGTCTCCATGCTATCCACAGGGATATCAACGACTTCTTGCTGTTGTGCAGTTTGCTCAACATAACTCCCACTACTTTGTGGTAGTATGACTTCGGGCACTTGTGCTTGCGGGACATTAAGTCTATTGACATTTCTCCCACTACTAAAATGCAATGGAATGTCAAGATCGACTTCAGGGGTTTTCATCTGGTCGTTTTGTTTATCAGATGACTGAGTTTTCATTCCTTTGCTAAGTTCCTGTAAAACGATTTTACTTCTAGGAACGTGATTCATCAAATAGTCCTCTTCAAGAAACTTGGCATTTGTGCTAACAATTACCTTCTTTTCTTGAGGACAATAGAATAAACCACCTTTCGTCCCTTTTGGATAGCCTACAAACACGCACACATCTGTTCTAGCCTCCAATTTATCCGTTCTCCCTTTTAGCACATGTGTTGGACAACCCCAAACTCGAATATGCCGCAGACTAGGCTTGCACCTAGTCCACAATTTTGTAGGGGTCAAAGGTACTGACTTTGAAGGAACTAAATTCAGATCGTAATTTGATGTTTCTAAGGCATGTCCCCAAAAGGACGCTGGCAAACTGGAATAACTCATCATTGATCTAACCATTTCCATAAGAGTCCTATTTCTCCTTTCAGCTACACCATTTTGTTGTGGTGTTCCAGGTGCAGACAATTGAGATGTAATCCCACATTCTGATAAATAACCAATGAATTCCGCATAGAGGTAATCCCCACCACGATCAGATCGCAGTGTCTTGATATGCTTATTATGTCGTTTTTCAGTCTCAGCCTTAAATTCCTTGAACTTTTCAAAGCATTCAGACTTTCGTCGCAACAAATAAACATATCCATATTTTGAGTAATCATCTGTGAAAGTCACAAAATACTCAAAACCACCTCTTGCCTGGACGTTCATTGGACCACACAAATCAGAATGAATTAATTCTAATTTATCACTTGCTCGATTTCCTTTTGAGGGGAAATTTCGTTTTGTCATTTTTCCTTCTAAACAAGATTCGCATGTTGGTAGTGCCTCCACTTTCAATGAACTTAAAGGTCCATCTTTGACCAACCTTGAAATTCTATTTAGATTTATATGACCTAAATGCAAGTGCCATAAATATGTTTCACTCAACTCAGGAGAACGTTTTCTCTTATTTGGTAAATCAACATAATTCAGTTCTTTAGTGTTTAACGGTTTAGGAATAGAGTCAACAACAAAAAGACATTAATCAATGTAGCCGAAGAGAGATAACGTTTATTATGAGTAATAACACATTTATCAATGTCATGACAATTAAAATGATAACCATCTCTCATAGCGCTAGAAACCGAAATTAAATTACTTTTAACGGAAGGTACATATAATGTGTCTTTTAAAGCTAAAACTCTACCACTACCAAACGAAATACTAATATTTCCTAATGCTAAAGCTGGGGCTGCCGAACTGTCTGCTTGATAAACATTGATTTCTCCTCTACTTAGCTGTCGCGTTACCTGAAACCCCTGCAAATAAGTGCAGATATGATTAGTGGCTCCCGAATCTACACACAATGACATAGTAGAAACAGCCGCTAAAAACGTTTCAACGACAAGCAGATGTAAATTATGTAAATCACCTGGTTTATTTTTCAGCTTGGCCAGATAAGTTGGACACTGCTTCTTATGATGCCCGGGTTGCTTGCAGTGATAACACTTGCCCTTAGCCTTTTTCACACCAGCAATTGCGCCACCAACAGAGAGTTTTTGAGCCTTTTTCTTTTTCTGCCCGCCTCTCGGCTTAGAAGAAGAACCTGCCTCAAAATTCAACACCACAGGAGGAGCTTGTGACTTGATAATAGTCTCTGCCGATTGCAGCTCATTCGACAATTTCGCAAGGGACAAATCCATTTTGTTCATATTATAATTCAGGCGAAACTGCTGAAAACTGTCAGGCAAAGTCTGCAGGATCATTTCAACCTGCGTGTCCTTATCAATGTTGGCTCCAAGGATCTCCAGTTCATTCAGAAGACTCATCATCTTCATAACATGGTCCCTAACCGATGAACCCTCAACCATTTTGGTGTTCAGAAGAGCTTTCATGGCGGTCTGCTTAGCTGCACGATTCTGATCTCCAAACATTTCTTTGAGATTTTCCAGAATGTCATAAGCAGACTCCATCGACTGATGTTGATGTTGCAGAACATTCGATATGGATGCAAGAATGTAACACCGCGCCATCTCATCAGCCTTGATCCATTTCTGGTAAGCCTTTTGTTCATCATCTGTGGCATCATCTCCAGGTTTTTCTGGACATACCTCATCTAGTACAAATTTGTACTCTTCAGCAATTAGGACAATATCTAAGTTCCGTTTCCAATCAACATAATTCGGACCCTCAAGTTTGTTTTGAGTAAGAATAGCAGTAAGGGGATTGAAAGCAGTCATTGTTAATCTGGGAGACAATTAATTAAATAGATCAAAATCAGTT
>ML400052.1:0-17870 GCA_005239525.1 Nicotiana knightiana | reverse complement strand
TTTGTATTATTTGAATATTAAAATTTCAAAACACACACACTCTCTCTCTCTATATATATATATAATCTATGCACTTTGAACAACAAATTTCGATGGGAAAGAAGCTATTCTTGCAATATACATAGATAATGACAGATTATTCACTCCATAAATTTAAACAGGTCATACTCAGATGGAGAGTAAACTGTTAATTTAAGCCAAGTGATTATCAATATTGAACATATATTAGTTCCATTGAACCAACATGCATACTCAGATGGAGAGTAAATACAAGTAATCAACGACTAGTATAACCTAGTGATTATTCATAATGTTTTTATCCGATATGGAAGAAGACCTATGTCAGCGTATAAAAATATTATATCACTATAGTTTAACCCAGGAGACCATATGAATTGATCCCTACGACCACTGGAATTAAAAACAACAAAAAAAAAATTGAAAAAATTTCAGAATTTTAAAAAACGTCAAAAACACCATCTAAACGACTCCGAAAGCCCAAAAAATGGATTACATCATGAGCAAAGCTGATGAGTATTGCTCACTAGGCCGTTTCGCATGGACCTGCCAAGTTTCAGGTCAATCGGAGTCCGTCAACTAGTTGACATCCGATTTTCTGCTCTATTCGGCCAAAAATAGTGTATACGTTTTTCATGAAAAAATTCAATTTTCAGATTATTCTAACTAAATATCACTTATAATAAACAGATATTTCAAGTTTTCATAATAATCACAACAACCCATAACAGATAATCACGCCAAAAACAGTGCAGGTTTTCAGAAAAACAATCTTTGTATGTAATTCAAAACTAGCATATTAAACATGGCATTAATTCTTATGGTTCATCCTAATCATTTAATTAGACGTGAGGAGGCTCTGATACCAATTGATGGAATATATTTCACAGCGGAAGCAAATACAACATCATATTCACGTGTAATCTAAACAATTAGCACATATAGAGAGATTACTCGAGTTACCTATTGAAGCATGAACACAACAATTCTATATCGTTCTCCAGTTCCAGAGTTGCAACGCCACAGCAGTCTTCCACAGTCTTCTACTGTGTTACCCAAACAATATGCGGAAACAGTGAATTTTGGGTGGGCAAAATTCCAGCAGAAACCGTGGGTTATTTTCGTTTTTCTTGTCAAAAACGTCCAGCCATTATGATGTATATATAGCTGCGTTTTTTAGGTCAAAAAACCTTTTCCATAACCTATTATGTTTTCTTCTTCCACTAAGGAAAGATTTCCTTTATTTCCTATTATTTAGGCACAGTAGGGACCACAAAATTTAATTAACAAGGCTTCCTGTTATGATATTAATTTCGAAATTATGAAATTAATTTCCATCATAATAAATTACGAATTATTCCACTAAAAATTCGTAATTGTAGTCCTTAGTTCAATTTCGAAATTCTTCCATAAAACCTTATTTAACTCTCCATGTTAAGATTCAGATACTAATCAATCAAATTAAATTACTGACTATTTAATTTATTGATCACTTCCTTTAGATTTACACTTAACTTATTTCATGTGTCGGATACAAAATTCACCGGCCGGGTTTACACATGAAAACTTATTAGCTTTCATAAAGGAGTATCATCAATCTCAAAACCGAGACATGGATTCCCTCAACTAATTATTACTACGCCAATGTATTATTATCTAATTTACCAGGCTTATTGACTCACGAAAGAATCTCGCCTTTTAATAAATCAAAATAACAAGTGACATATACAACTAATAATAATTATATCAAGATTAAGAGTATAAGTACATTAAATGGGCTAGAGAAATTATTTTATAAAGTCAGTATAAAATACTTATCTCTACTTGATCCGTTCAATACATATAAAATGTACTAGCACAAGAAGTTGGAATTAGACCATTCCCATAATCAAGATAAATTACATTTAATCTTGTGTTACAACCATTCCGATGATTTGTCCAATTCCATCATTAGATTGTGAACATTAACTTTATGACTTACAAGAATCGATGATTTAATCTTCTGTGTATAAGCTAGACTCTACACACTAAATCATCTACTATGTAAGCAATAGACACACAAACTAACACATGATCTATTTAAAATAAAACTTTATTAAATTTAAACAAGTAAATAAATAATTGTTCCATATAGAATACTATGACAATGCTTATAGTATATCCTAACACTCCTATGGTTACTCAACCTTGTCAACAACTGTTACAATGGGTGATACCCAAAAGACTCTTCTTTTGCTTTAAGTCCTGGTACTGGTGCTACTCTGGCGCTGTGTTACATACATTCAGAATATTTCGTCTTTTAGAAAAAACTGAACAATTCAAAGTAATTCGGCTTGTTGGCGAGCAAATCAGATGGAGTGAACAACAGACCCACGGTGTACACATGCACGCGCCATCACGACAGGCGCGGCGAAAGCCAACCGTGCAGTCCTCAACAATCTCATCACTCTCTACTCCAAATCCAATCTCCCTTCACACGCCGTCCGTGTTTTCCAGTCAATCCCATCACCCAATGTCGTTTCATTTACAGCGCTTCTCACATCCGCACTCTCCAACTCCCCACTCTCCGCCTTTCATCATTTTATTTCTATGCTCCGCCATCAAATCCTCCCCAATGGCCATACTTTAACCTCCCTTCTCAAAACATGCGCCTCTCTTCCTGCACTCACCTTCGGGCTACAACTTCATTCCCTTGCTACCAAATTGGGTTTTCTCTTCGGAGCCGTTTACCGCGTCAGCTCTTGTGTCATTGTACTTTAAAACTTTGTCGGGTAATGCGAAAAGGGTGTTCGATGAAATGTCTGTCAGAGATGAGGTTTGTTTCTCGTCGGTTATTGTCGGGCTTGCTCGGAACTCCAAGCCTATTGATGCTTTGTCGTGCTTTGTTGAAATGCGGAGGAGAGGTGTGGCATCTACTACGGTTAGTGTTTCCGGGGCTCTGCGGGCGGCTTCTGATGTTGCTATGCTTGAATAGTGTAGGATTATTCATGGGCACTCAATGGTAACGGGGCTTAATTTGAATGTCATTGTAGGCAGTGCATTGGTTGATGGGTATGGGAAATGTGGGCTTCTGTGGAACGCTCGTGGAGTGTTTGATGAGCTAGAAATGGAACTCAATATTGTCGGGTGGAACGCAATGATGGAAGGGCATGCTCAACAAGGTGAACATGGCAATGTCATAGAACTTTTCACTTTGATTGAAGAACGAGGAATGGTGCCGGATGAGTACAGTTTCTTAGCTATCTTGACAGCATTTTACAATGCAGGTTTAGTTGAAGAGGCAGAGGTATGGTTCGGGAGGATGACGGAAGAGTATATCATGGAGCCGTGTCTTGAGCACTATACGTGTTTGGTAGGTGCATTGGGGAAAGCAGGGCGTCTGGAGGAGGCAGAGCGGATTGCTTTAACCATTCCTTTTAAGCCGGATGCAGCTTTATGGCGAGTATTATTGTCTAAATGTGCCTATCACGTGAATATGGATATTGCGTGGAGGATGAGTGATAGTTTGTTGCAAATTAACCCAATGGATGATTCAGTTTATGTGATTTTGGCAAATGCATATGCGAGTGCAGGGAGGTGGGATGAGGCGAGGGAGGTGTGGAAGTGAATGAAGGATAAGAAAGTGAGGAAGGAAAGTGGGAAGAGTTGGATTGAGACGCAGGGAGAGGTTCATGTGTTTTTAGCTGGTGATAAAAGGCACGAGAGGACTGATGAGATTTATGCTAAGTTAGCATATTTAATGGAAGAGATTGAGAAATAGGGTTATGTGCCCGTATGGGCTGAAATGCTGCATGAAGTAGAAGAGAAGGAAAAGAAGAAGGCACTTTGGTATCACAGTGAGAAGTTGGCATTGGCATTTGGGTTGTTGAATGGGACAACACCACCTGGGAAAGCTTTGCGGATTGTGAAGAATTTGAGAATTTGCAGGGATTGTACTTGTTGAGAGAGAGATTATAGTGAGGGATGTCAACAGATACCACAGGTTCTTGAATGGAAGCTGCAATTGAAATGGTAACTTATTGAGAGGAAATCTGAGTAAGGATCTCTGCTAAGGAAGCAACAGCAACAGCCAGAATGCACTTAGTACTCTCATGAATCATCTCTTACATCTCCAGCTTTTAGTATTCGTGATACAGTATGGATCTTGATTTGGCAATACTACCAAAAGAAGCACGGGCAATACAGTGTGGATCTTGATCATGAATCTCAGCCCGTATTGCAAATGAACTTGAGGTTGGGAGAAACTAGCAGGATGGAGCACAAAGACTTGAGTAGTAAGGGCCTTAAGGATCATCTAACTTCTACTTCAGCTAGAATATGATACTCCTGTAATTTAGTCAAGGTTGGATGTTAGAGAACTCTGCGCGAGTCTTCTTTTAGTTTGTATCCTGTAATTTTACATCATAATCTGCTTCATTTGCAATTACCGTCACTCTATCACATATTGTAACTAAAAGTAAATTCGTTAAAGTGAGAAATAAAATGTTGTATAGTGAATCAGTGGTAGTATTTTCTTCCAAATGATAAGAGCATCAATACTTTTAGAAGAAAATTAGAAAAAGGGCCCGTTGGTGGTCTACAATAGGGATGTACAAAACGATCCCAAAAAACACACCAAACCAATTAAAAAACCCAACTAGGTTTGGTTTGTTGTTGAGTAAAAAATCCGAACCAAACCGATATATTAATATATAATATTTATATATACTTTTAAGACTTTTTATAGAATTTTTTTTAAATGTGTCTAGAAATATTTGCGATTCTCTCATGGGATGTAATATTTAGTTAAATATGAAGTGCTCCATACTCATTAACTTTAAATAATGGGTTGTATGATCACTTTGTTATCAAGTGTCAGTGAAATGCGTCAATCTCTTTGTTCTTCCATATTTATATATCAAGATCTATTAAATTCTTATATCTTTTTCAAATTTGAAATGGTATATCGATAGTTTAAAATTAAATAGAGGTTCATATTTACTTATGTTTAATTATTAAATTCGGTTAATCTTGAAAATGTACATCAACATAGAATTATTGTCAGACGACTAAAAAATAACTATCATGTGTTACTAAGAAAATGTTTCCATAAGAATATTTTAATAGATCATATATTTATCGATTTTTTAATTTTTACTAAATATATTTTTACTTATAAAATTTTTAACAAAGTAAGATTGAGATAATATTCATATAACAAAAAATCCGAAAAACTCGATAAAACCCAACCAATTCAAACTAATATAATTGTTAATTTGATTTTGATAAAAATCAAAC
Organism: Nicotiana knightiana; assembly: GCA_005239525.1. Taxonomy (NCBI): domain Eukaryota; kingdom Viridiplantae; phylum Streptophyta; class Magnoliopsida; order Solanales; family Solanaceae; genus Nicotiana; species Nicotiana knightiana. The sequence continues at coordinate 12,575 of ML400052.1, read as the reverse complement.
CAATTCGGTCCATGTGCACCCCTAGTCTATAGTCAGCCAACTAGATTGCGTAAAAGATGAAACTCTAATGACATGAAAAACTCGTGTAAATTTCATGGAAGACGAACTCATATGAATTGCGTGGAAGACTCCACTACTATGGTAGAAGAAAAAGACTGAAAATGTGGGCAAGTTTGGATTTAGCAATATTTTGCAAATTCATTGGATAATCATGCATTTGTCATTAAACTAACTCCAACTAGTTAGCAGCTAATATTTAATTGATAACATTTTATTTTTATGGGAAAATGTCAGATATATTCCTTTACTGTCAAATATTGTTTAAAGTTGTCCTCCGTTATACTAATCGATCAAAATTGTCCCTACCGTCTTACTATTAAATATATTTGCCCCTCATTTGACGGAAGGGACACATGACAACCTTCAAAACATTTTTAATACCCTATCAATTGCCCATATTGAATACCCGATATCTATAACTCTATACTTCACCCATCACAACACTTAATCAACTAAATCCTCGTCCCTTTTTCTTAGTTAATCTCCTTCCCAAGGGAAGCTCCTTCCTCCATGCTTTCAAATTTCTTACAAATTGAATCTTTTTTGTTTTAGAGTGTAGACTTGTTTATTTCTTTGATTTCCAGATCAGAAATCATACAAAATAAAAAATAAAAAAAAAGCTGAAAAGGAAATTTTGTGGTGTTGTATGCTTGAAAATCCAAAAATTGGTTTGACTGATTGGAGCTGCTATTGATTCAGAATATGCTAGCAACTAATTTAAAGAACTGGGTAAAAATAATGGAACTCCAACTGCTGAGTTCTTAAGTTAAAGAAGATTTGCAAGTAAAAGGGTTGTGGGGTTCCTTGGTGAATCAAATTTGAGGTTCAAAAAAAATCTTCACTTTACGAGTCGAAAAATTCGAGCAAGTAAGCGTGAAAAATCTTGTTAGTGCTTCTATGATGAGAAAAATGAAATTGAAGGATTTGATAGTACTTTGCAGTTGACAGTCGAGCATTAATTTGACTCTAATTTATAATGTTTGCTGCTGAGAATTGAGGTTGCAAATATCACTGCAAATTTGGAGTTCTTTGAACTTGAATTGTCTCTATATTGAAATTCTTTTAAACATTGTTTTCTTGAGAATTGAATCATGGTGTTGAATAATGTGCTTAAATCAAAGAGATTAACTGCCGCTCGTTGTAAGAATTAAGTGTTAAATTTAAGGACCACCATTTTTGAACACTTCCATATTTTGGAGGAAGGAGCTTTTGTTGTGAAGGAGATGAAATAAGTCGTGGGATAGGTCGGGTTATGGATAATGGGTTGGGTATCAAAAATACTTAGAAGGTTGCCACGTGTGCCTTTCGTCAAATGATGGCAATTATGTTCAATAGTAAGACGGTAGGAACAATTTTGATCGATTAATATAACGAGGATAATTTTAAATAATATTTGATAGTAGAGAAATATATTTGAACCTTCTCCGCTATTTTTTAAGTTATTATCCTGTTTGAACTATACAATTATTCATTTTTTTTAAGTATAACCACGGGTGGGGATTTAAATCAAGGAATATTACTCCAATGAGGTTGGTAGGAGTTAAGAGTTAAGACTAACACTCAATGACGCCTTCATTTGCATTTTCTTGTTTGATGAGAACACCCAATGCGTGTAAATTAGTTCATTAAGTACTCTTTTCATTCATTTTACTTGACATATTTTGACTTTTTACGCCCTTAAGAAGTAATAAATGAAACGTATAATTTATCATGATACTCATAGTAATTGATGCATATTTTATTGAATTTGAAAAAATGATTTGAAATGAGTAATAAATATTGTGGGTATAACAAAAAAAAAGTTTTTGTCTTCTCTTGATATGCGTAAAGTGACAAGTAAAAATAAAAATTTATTTTTAATACACGTATCAAATAAAACTGTACGGAAAGAATAATATTTAATTCTAATCATATATTTATAAAGTTCTTATCATGAGTTCACGTTTATAGGTTCTCCTTGAAAGAGTTAAAAAAAGAAAAGGAAGGTGGCATGCTCAACTAACATTCAAATTTGACATTTCCCCTAAATAAAGCGGTGGACCCCGAAATTTCGCACTTCAAGCCGAATCTTTATTTGTTTCGTAAACAAGAATAAATAAATGCCTGTCTTATTCCATGATAAAGGGCAGCCACGTGTTCACGCATGATTTGAGCAAGGAAATATTAATGACTGATTTCACAACTTGAACCGGTAACCTATAAATCACACAGTGATAGAAGTATTAATGGTTTGTTTCGACCGATTATTTTATAAAATTTATATCATATCAATTTTTTGATTATTCTACTATATGTAACCAAAATTAAAAATTTTGAAACCGTCCAAATCATGTCGGTTTCTCTTCGATATCGATACGGTTCACTTAATTTTCAGTAATTCTCTTAAATATCATGTAAAAGTCACTAGTAGAAGTAGAATGCAATAACATACCAACCTTTATAAGACTTGACAAAAGTCTCTTGATATTTTTACAGTTTAAAAGGTGATGAATTTATAAAGAGGAATTTTCAGAAATGACTATTAACTTCCTATAGCTACCATATACATAATTACTTTTAGTAGCTACCTTTTAGTTGTTATGATAATGTATATGATGTATTCGAGCTACTGTATTCATGAATACAGTAGAAAAAATTGGCTAAGAAATAGGGTAGTCCAACTGCCAGTCGATGTATTCACATATATTCATGCCATGTATTCATGAATACAGTAACGACAATCAACGTAATTATAGGTCTCTCCAGTTGTTTAATAACTGAAAGTTGCTAATTTAACGTGATATACTCCTAATACAACTCACCTAAATCAATTATAATACACAACATTATCAATCCAATTAATGAGAAGATTTATCAGACGCTAAACACCAAAAAATAGAGAAGTTTCAGTCCCTCTTTTTTTTCTAATACAGTTCGAGTTTTTCTTCCTGACATTGTTCGAGGTTCTGCTCGGAATTGATACAAGTATCTAAAGAAACATTTTGAAATTCGATTTTCTGTATATGAATACATCATGTATTTATGCCGGACACAATATGTAATAGAAACCTACTGCATGCATATTTCATAATAAATCTAGTGCTTGTATTCTGTTGAATCTAACAATTGTATTCAATGTATTCAAGTTTATTTTTTGTATTCACAATATTTTATTTATTTCTAATATACGGTATTACTGCTTTATTGAGTATATTTCATTAGTTGTATTCATAATTGAGAGTATTTTACTGTATTTCACTGTATTGTTATTTTAAATACAGATGGCTACAGTTAGGTTGAAAATACAGATGACTACAATTAAATTGAATGCATAACTAATTGATGAATAACATCAAAATGATAATACTAACAATGTATTTAAAAATGTTATTTTATAAACTCAAATACATATAAATACAACAGTCAAAGATCACTCTACAAAATAAAAATCAACGTAGGCCCTATCGAATACATATAAATAAATCTAAATACAAGAAGAGAAAATCACTGTACAAATTAAACATCAATGTATGCCTTATCGAATACATATAAATATATCTAAAATACAAGAAGAGAAAATCACTATACAAACTAAAAATCAATGTATGCAGATTCAAATACATATAAATACATCTACAATTAAGGTCATTGCGTTTTTTTGTTCTCCTTTCGGCTTCAATGGTTGTTGATGAACCTGCATACATGTTCCTCTTGAGTGATTTACAAATCGAAAGATGGCCCTTCAAAATTGAGTGCTTTAGTGAGTATTCAGCAGAAAACCTAGCAATGGTGAATATTTAAAAAAAACTATTGAAGAGAAAAAGAAGACGCTTTAACCGGCAAAAAACCTAAAAACTTTAACACTTACCACAAACATTTGGAGAAAAAAAAATTGAAAATGGGGAGAGACAATGGCTTTAACTGATCAAAAGCCAAAAACTTTAACACTTATCACAATTTTTTGGAGCAAAAAAACTAAAAATTGAGGGAAACAATGACGATTTTTGAGAATCGTGGTTTAACAATGGGGAAAACAATGCCGATGTGAGAGAGAGATCGTGGAGAAAAAAATAAGACATTGTGTGTTGGTTTTGGAAGAGAATAACCGAAATAAAGAGAGAGAAAATTATTAGACAACGTATTTAATGGCTTAACTGTAGTGTCTACCATAAATATAAATTTCGCTATAAAAACTAAAAGGTAACTATAGAAAATAATATTTTAAAAGGGTTTTTATNAATAAGGGAAGTGACTAGCCTTCTTTCTTAGGCCAAGGAAGGAAAGCACAGTAGAACTAGCGTAGCGGGACATGACAGCGGTTGGGGAGAAGGAAAAGCTATCAGACATCAATCCAATGAACAGACAAAGCGGCTTGGCCGAAGGGTCAGGAAGAGAGAACGACTATACTTTCTGAGTTAGAACATTAGGAACCTTACACCCAAGAAAGCAGCCAAAACAGTAGAGAAGATCAGAGACGGGTTTAGCGAGAAAATTAGCTCACACCTATCTTTGATGAAAGAAGCCGCAAGTTTAGGTAGAAAGAACAGCCAGTGTCAGAGAGATGACTTCTGTTGTTATAATAAATAGGGTGTAAGCTTTGCTATATGAGGTAAAAATTTCATTTATAAAACATGAAAGATGACTAAACTATAAATTCATCAACTATTCTACAACAAAGTAAAAGAAACTAAGCAAATAAGAAAGATAACCAAACTGAGACTCAAGAATAAAGTCCATAGAAGATTAAATATTCAAAATGATAAAATTTAAATCATACGAAAGGAAACATATACAATACATTGTAATTTGCTACTCATAATCGCTACAACACCTTGTGTCTTGCTAGAGAATATCCTGAAAATAATTTAGTTTCAATAGGAGTAGCATAATATGTTTGAGAATTAAATTTTGGAGTTTAATTACTTGTTGGCTCATAACGGTTAATTTCAAGGCCCAAGAAAAAATTTAATTTCTTTATTAATTTAACACTTAATATATAAATATATATTTCATATTATAAATTTATTCGACACGGTCGGTATTTTTTCAGTTTATTTTCATAAAATAAAAAACTACACAGTTATAAATTTATATAAAAACTTACGATTTTATTAAATGAAACCTAAAAATCGATTCAGTATGGTACGACTCGGTCGGTTTAGTCGGTTTTTAAATATTCATTGACACTCCTACACAGAGACAATGCTCTAAGACTCCCTGTCTTATTAATCCATAATAATTTGTAATACATTTAAAATAAATCATAATATTTTTCATATTCGAAAATCATCGAATTTCAATTTTTTTAGTTTTCTTTAAAACAGATTTTATAATGTTACAATTGCTTAATAAATTTACCATGATTAAGTAATTTATTAAACTAAGAATTGATTAATCATAATTAACGTACAAACACATGACATGCATTTGTTGATTTAATAAACTTTCTTTTTTATCAGATCAAAACTATGTCATACAAATTGACAAGGAGAAAGTAATAAAATACTCCTCCGGTCCAAAATAAGTAATTTTTTGACCTTTTTTATAGTTCAAAATAAATGATTTTTTCAGATTTCAAGAATGAATTAATTATTTTTTTTCTATTGTCGTTGGAGTATGTGTTAGGAGTATTTATGTGAAGAGATAATAAAAGTTAATATGATTAATTATATTATTAAAAATTAATATTAAAAGATAAATTTCTTAATACATGTGAAAATAATTAAAAAATAACTTATTTTGCACTAGAGGGAGTATAGATTACTTGAAGTGTATAGGAGTAACATTTAAGGAGATAATTAATAGTAAACTTTTTAAGGGTTGAATTTGATTAGAGATAGCTGCCAAGAATTTGACAGTAGGTGGAGATAGGGTCAAGAAAAACCACCATTAAAAAAGGAAAAGAACAAAAGAAGAAAGAAAAACAGACGAAAGTGTTCCTCCATTTTCTCCACCAAATTAATGGACAGTAGTTCAACATCTTACAGTCAAAGAGATTCGTAACGTATGGTATAGTAACGTGGTTGAAACAGAAGAATACAAAAAGCGTGCTCCGTCTTTTTGGCGTTTGTTTTCCTTTGCCAGCTACTCCACTTTTACTTGCAGTTTGTCTCTTACGGTCAAATTTACTCATTTCTATTAATTAAACAAAAAAGATCCAATTTGTATATCTCTTACTATCCCTTTTTATATTCAAAAGTTCCAAGCTAAGATTGTCAGAAAGGAAAAGGCCTTTTTGTACTGCTACTATTTGTTTTTTAGAGAGAGAAAATGGGTTCTATTGGGAATCTGGCTAGGAGAGCAGTGCTGACCAATACACCAGTTATGGTCCAGGTAATTGGAAATCCTGACCTTTGATTGGATATGATGTTTTTTGTTTGGTTTAGGTTTCTGTGAATTAATGGGATGATAAAGATTGGATTTTTTTAATAATGGATATGCTGGTTTTGTTTGTGTTTTGCAATTTTCTAGATACAAGAATTGGTTCGAGGTGTTGAAGGTTGTATTTCTCTAGCTCAGGTTTGTTTACTTTATCCAATGTTTTAGAGTACCTTGTTTTCTGCTATTTTTATTTTATTGTTCCACTCTTAATTGAAAGGTTCGAAAACTTGAGAACTGTGATTACTCATCCTTCTTGTTCTAACATTACAAATCATCTTTTGTGCACTTCAAAATCTTGATTAGATTAACTTAGATTAAATTGACTTGTCTGACGTGTGGAATTTTGGCCAAACTTATTCTTAAGGTAATCAATTTTAATTTCCTTCAGTTGAAATATGAATTGCTTAACATATAGAATAAGCCAGTAATGGAAAACAAATCCAGTTGGACTTCCCTCCCATTTAAAGGATGTATTTCCAGATGGTTTTGAATGTGCAAATAGGAGATTATGACTGGCAATTGAGCTCAGAATGGGTAAAAGGTGTAGGTGGGTGGGTTATGGGCCAAGAGCATATGTATAAGTGGCGCTACTGGTATAAGGTCGGCAGTCTTTCTTAAGCTTTTGCTGGAGGAATGGTTGATCCATTAGTTTCTCTGATGTTTGCGAAGTAAGTTAAATTGCTGAAATTCTTGTTTTGCAAAAGAAATTTTCTCGGGTTTCTCCCATGATCGATGGGGTTACAAACTTCCTTTTGTATGTTCCATGCCCGTTTGTCCTTTTCATGTGGAGAAAAGATTTATGATGCTTTTATTCTTTTGATCTATTTTATACTTGAGTTAACCAATAAGTATGCAGCGATACAGAAGAATAATCAGCAGTCAAAGATTAGTTACACCTCTTAGTTATCCTTCATTCCTTCTATTATTAGGCTGTCTAGAAAGGACTGGTACCCTCAGGATCTCTGAGGACCAATCTATTGACAAGGAAGTGTACTGAACCGACACCAAAGAGTAAACAAAAGGAAGAACAAATTACTATTTGTCAATGGGTGGACTTTTCTGTTTTGCCTGATTATAGCATGTCCTTGTTTTCTGTCTATCCATTTTGGGATCATCTTCTTTTCTTTGCCTTTTAGGGGGTAGTGCACTGGCAACCACCTGCACAAGCACTGAATAAGGTGAAAGAAATTATCTGGGAACCTTCAGTTAGTCGCTATGGTGCCGATGAGGGCCTTCCTGAGCTCAGGGATGCATTGACGAAAAAGGTATGGTTTATCAGTTGGATTACTCTGGTTTGCATCTTATAAGGTGGTGAGTAGTGGAACAAAAATTGGAGTGGCTTAGGGTACTTTGCCTGGTGAACCAGTAGTTATGGCTGCATATGAAATTGGGCTCATCTCATGTCTTCAAACTATGTTATTCATTCATTGAGATTTTGGTTTTACTTAGTCCAGTCTAATACTTTCTTTGTGCCTTTCTCCAGTTGGGTCGTGAAAATAGCTTACATAAATCGTCAGTTATGGTTACTGCTGGCGCAAATCAGGTAGGGCGTTACTCTTTTAATGTTATATCTTAAGCTGAATGCAGACAATGTCAAAGAGCCATTTGTGGTGGAATGGAAATGCTTCATTTAAGGATGAATTAATTTGTGAACATGTATTTGTTCTTTGTTGGTGACTACTTTTAGGCTAGCTGTATACCCATTGCTAAGAAATCTCTAATGGGGCCTTAAACTAAATGATTTCAGGCTTTTGTAAACGTCGTTCTCACACTGTGTGATGCTGGCGATTCAGTCGTTATGTTTGCACCATACTATTTCAATGCATACATGTCATTCCAGATGACAGGTGTTACCGATATTCTGGTGGGTCCTGGTGAGGCAAAGACACTTCATCCGGATGCAGGTTCCTTCCATTAGTTTACCTTAAGATTATTATGCTATATGTTGTGTTTATATATCTCTTTTTGCTAGCTTGCATGGCCAAGTTTGAATGCCCAAGCATTTTTTTCTTTGTCCTTTGACCACTTGGCAATTGATTGTAATCATCCATATTTACTAGGAGTTATTTTGTTTTCCGATTGCTTGAAACTTCTCACAAATTTCCTCTACTCTGAATCTAAAACTACTTCACTTGAAATCAATTTGAGAAGAGGTTGCTGCGGACGTAGTGGTCTAGATTTTTAGACTGTTGTCTGTAGAGCACTCCTTTTGTCTTTTGTCCTATTAGATGTCCTCCACTTGACAATGATCCAGTTAAGTTAGAGTGGCCATTTGCTGCTACCACAAATGGTTTATATTCTTCTCGCCATCGCTTCTTGTTATTTGTTCATAATATGCCACCTCACCCCACCCCACCCAAAAGAAAAAAGATGTTAGTAAGCCTCATGCCCAATTGACTATCTGATTTGGTTACATTATAACTTATAGTTTGATACTTTGATGCATACTGTTAACCAGAATATCACCACCGTTTTGCATAATGGACTTGAGAGTTTCAAACATTATCTGCCTTCTTTATTTCATTGTGTATCCATTAACATATTCCATGATTTCTCAATTTCAGGCTGGTTGGAGAGTACTCTAAAGAACACTGTACCTACCCCAAAGCTTGTGACTGTTGTTAATCCGGGGAATCCATCAGGAACATATATCCCTGAGTCCCTTCTTAAGGTCTTTATCTCATCTTTATAGATGAATGGATGGAATGAAGTCGTCAGTTATTCAAAATTCAGTAGATATTCTTTTGTGATTTTTACTTTATTGAAACATTAAAAGGTTGTGTTTTTGTCATATAGAGGATATCTGATATTTGTAAAGAGGCGGGATGTTGGCTCGTAATTGATAATACTTATGAGTAAGTGTTTTTCCTTGTCGTATACGTTTCTTTTAGTTTTTCATATTGACTTGAGTACCTGCTGTTAATGACTGCTGCCATTTCATTTACTCGTCCTTGGACGAATGATGACGGTCTTAGAAGTAAAGATGATGAGGAAAGTAATTGTTGAATGGAGTGGTCCTAAAATACTGCTGGTTAGACCAGTAAGAAACTGTGAATGTAAACCAACAATACAGGTTTTTGTTGCATCGTGAGGAATTCTTTTATGCTTTGTGAACTTGAACATACATATCCAACATTTTAGGGGTGTTGGTTTCAAACAGTTGCCAATACATTAGGACTAGTTCAGTAAGGTAACTTCAGACTGCACTAAATTTGATAGGCAACAAAATTTATGACTGCCGGGATCTGTTGCATGATAATTTTAACTACTAAGAAGGGGAGAAAGGGAAATAGCTGAGGTGAAGAATGATCAGCTTTAAATTTGTTTGAGAGAGAAATGAATCTGAATCTTAATTTTCAGATTCCAGTAAGCAACCAGCTTGTCATTACACTTCACTGAACATGTCTAGAATTTTATCTTTATTTTGGGCCATTTGTTGCTATTTTGTTCTCAATTATTAGATGAAAGCTGGCTTTGTGAAGAGCTAATTTTTTAAGACATGTTGCTATTGAGTCTATGCTCCCCCGTGAATGCATTCATCTTATTCTGTCAAGCATCATCTCTGTTCCTTCTTTTTTCTCGTAACTTTGTTCAGCACACTTTGCTTGTGGTTTAATATTTTTCCTGAATGATATGTTCTTATATATATGTAGCAAGTCATTTGCAGGTATTTCATGTATGATGAGCGGAAACATGTCTGCATAGAAGGGAACCACATAGTCAACATCTTTTCCTTCTCTAAAGCTTATGGGATGATGGGATGGAGAGTTGGATATGTAAGTGATGCTTGTTCTAACATTATATTTAGAAATACTAAAATTTTATTTGGCACAAAAGTGATTATTATTCTGCTGGGCGACTCTTGATAGAATATCTGCTGATGCAACCATAAAAATATACCTGGTTGAGAGATGATTTTTCAATGTTCTGCAACTGCATTTCCTTGCCTCGTGAACTCCCTCTTGTCTTTACTGCATCTTTCTTTTTAAAATCAATAAGTACAACACCTTTGACTAATCATCTTACCTCGCCAGTCATTACCTTTTATACTGTTGTATGCTGTTATTTTTGCCTGGCTGAGGAATCTGCTGGGATTGTATGGTATAAAACTGGTCTGTCATTACCAAATTTAAGTTTCCTTTCGCAAAATAAACAACCAACCGATAAGAATTAGTGCAAATGAGACATGATTGCAACATGTTTTGGCTGCAATACATGTACATTTTGCAGTAAAATTCCTCTGCTAACTTTTGTATTGAATATTTACTCCAGATTCTGAACTCACGAAATAATAAAACCTGTTTGTGTGGATTACTGGATGCAGATAGCATACCCATCGGAAGTGGAAGGGCTTGCAGCTCAACTCCTTAAAGTTCAGGACAACATACCTATTTGTGCTTCTATAATCTCTCAACGACTCGCTCTTTACTCAATGGAAATGGGACCAGAGTGGGTAACTGATCAAGTAAAAGACCTCGTCAAGAACAGAGAGCTACTCCTAGAAGCTTTATCTCCTTTGGGAGAGGGAGCTGTTAAAGGGGGAGAAGGTGCCATTTACCTGTGGGCAAAGCTGCCAGATAAATACGAGGATGACTTCCAAGTAGTTCACTGGCTAGCTAAGAGGCATGGAATAGTCCTGATCCCCGGGAGTTCCAGCGGTTGTCCAGGTCATGTTAGGATCTCCTTCGGAGGATTGATCGAAAAGGACTGTCGGGTAGCTGCTGAAAGGCTCAGAAAAGGTTTGGAAGAACTGGTAAATAGTGGAATGGTTTCATGATTTTTTCTTGAGTAAAAATTAGTATCAGCTTGTTCTCCCGGACCAGTCATCAACAACACAGGAAAAGACACTTTTAATCCTTAATAATTGAAGGGGTTTTCAGCTCTGCAACTTGATCATTGGAACTGCAGGCTAAAACTTGCCATTTGTATAGTTTCAAACAAAAAGTACTCATATGTACCTGATTTTCTTAAATGGATAGTGGAAGTGTCTCATATATCTCCGAGCCCGTCTCTTGGAACTATTTATACATATAGGTCAATTACCAGGTTGTGTCTAACGGCACACGGTTCAAAACTTGGTAGATAATCGGCCCCGTCCCTCTGTCGTTCTCCTCTTAATTATAGGTTGATGTTAGCCAAGCTGAAAAAATGGACAGGGTATTTTCACTTAATGAACGTGCTATGGTATACAATTGAAACATGAAACCTGTCTCCTAGGGGATGACCTAATAGCTGAGGTATGCGAGTAATCTATAAATAAAAGATTGGTGTCCCAGTTACAACACTTAAGTATGAGTCCATCATCTTTAAATTTCGTAGATATGATATCAGGTATCCACTGTACAGGGTTGCTATTTAGGAATTAGTCTGTGTATCCTCAATTTTTGTTTTTTTAGTTTAATTTTTCAGGATTAAAATGTCCTGAGTTGTCCTGAAGTTATGATTTTTAATTTAAAATTTCAAGATAAAATAAGTACGGACTAATCCCTGAATATCATCCCTGAAAATGGCAATTTGTGCACTTAGTCCCTTAAATTTTGTGGATAGGATTAAGTTGGCAGTTGAGATACGCATGAGCTGACTCATTAATTATGGTTTAAGTATGCTAAAAATATGGCATTAAGGTCACTTATTATGGTTTAAGTATGCTAAAAATATGGCGTTAAGGTCACTTTAGTATCTCGTTGTATAATTTTGACCTAATGAGGAGCAACAGTAGCTAAGTTACAATGCAAGAGAATATTAATTAAGATTTTCTTTTATTATTTTCTATTATCATTTTCCTTTCGCGCAATCTTATATGGATTTTCATTCATTTTACAAATATTCAAGTACAAAACTACGTCAGTATAACTTTTTGGACAAAGTATAACAAGTAACTAAGTTTGGACATGCAGTCCCAAACTCAGTATAACTTTCTTCTCTAAGCTACTTTAAGGATAGAAATTTAACTTTTGAAGTTCATTCCTTAAGCTAATCAAATCATATCCTATACAATGTATCTCCTGTACTATCTGTTTTGTAATGGTATCACTGCTTCTTTTCTCCTACTGGAAGATCCTTCTATTTCGTTCCATCCATATCTGATAGATAATGTAAATGCCTAATTTTTGTTTTTTGTTTTGTTTTTCTTTTACCTTATACTTTGGAATAAT
>ML400046.1:0-13910 GCA_005239525.1 Nicotiana knightiana | reverse complement strand
CTTCGACAATAACCCGAAGGGAAGGAATTTCGACTTCAGCGGGTATTACGGCTTCAGTGCCATAAACCAATAGGTAAGGGGTAGCTCCCACCGACGTACGCACGGTCGTGCGATATCCCAACAATGCAAAAGGAAACTTTTCATTCCATTGTCTGGATGTTTGAATCATTTTCCTGAGAATTTTCTTGATGTTTTTGTTTGTTGCTTCAACGGCGCCATTTGCTTTGGGCCGGTAAGGGGTCGAGTTGCGTTGTATTATCTGGAACTTTTCACACACCTCCCTCATCAAGTTACTGTTTAGATTCGCCGCATTGTCGGTAATGATAGTTTTTGGGATACCAAAACGACAGATGATATTAGTGTGCACGAAATCCACCATCACTTTTTTAATGACAGCTTTGAACGTGACGACCTCGACCCATTTCGTGAAATGGTCGATAGCAACCAAAATGAATCTATGCCCGTTTGAGGCCCTTGGCTCGATTGGCCCAATGGCATCCATTCCCCAAGCAATAAATGGCCAGGGTGCCGACATAGGATGCAGTTCTGATGGTAGTGCATGGATTAGGTCGCCATGTATTTAACACTTATGGCACTTCCGGACGAAACCAAAACAATCTTTCTCCATGGTCACCAAATAATATCCGTACCGCAAGATTTTCTTTGTGAGGACGTACCCATTTATGTGGGGACTGCATACTCCTGAATGGACCTCGCCCATGATCTTTTCGGCTTCTTTGGCGTCTACACATCTTAACAGATTTAGATCGGGAGTCCTTTTATACAGTACTTCCCCACTTAGGAAGAAACTACTGGCGAGCCTTCGGATGGTTCACTTTTGGTCTCCGTTGGCCTGCTCGAGATATTCTTTTGTCTTAAAAAATCTTTTAATATCATGATACCATGGTTGGACATCGGACTCTACTTCGACCGTGTTGCAGTAACCATGTCTTTCCTTGATTTGGATCTCCAACGGGTCTACGTGAACATTACCTGGATAGGGCAACATTGCAGCTAGGATGGCCAGCGCATCAACTAACTCATTGTGGCACCGAGGAATATATCTAAACTCGACGGCTTTGAATCGCTTACTAAGATTCTCCACATGTTGTCTGTAGGGAAGGAGTTTTACATCTCGAGTTTCCCACTCTCCCTGAACCTGCTTAATGATCAAATCAGAGTCCCCCATGATCAACAACTCTTCTACATCCATGTCAACGGCCATGTTCAAGCCCATTATACAAGCTTCATATTCAGCAGTATTGTTTGTGCAGAAGAAACGTAGGCGGGCCGTGGCTGGGTAGTGTTGTCCCGCGGGTGAAATCAAGATTGCCCCTATCCCGATACCTTTCGCATTGGCTGTCCCGTCGAAGAACATTTTCCAGGTGTCAGCGCCTTCCGAGATTACTTCGACGAAATTGATTTCTTCATCCGGAAAATAAGTGCTCGAGGGATGATATTCATCATCGACCGGATTTTCAGCTAGATGATCGACCAATGCTTGAGATTTCATAGCTGTGCGAGTGACATAGACAATATCGAATTCTGTGAGCAAGATTTGCCATTTTGCTAATCTCCCGGTGGGCATTGGCTTTTGGAATATGTACTTCAAAGGATCTAGCCTCGTGATGAGGTAGGTGGTATAAGCCAGCAGATAATGTCTGAGCTTCTGAGCAACCCAAGTTAGAGCGCATCAAGTCGTTTCTAACTGAGAATACTTGGCCTCGTAGTTTGTGAACTTCTTGCTTAAGTAATAAATGGCCTGCTATTTCTTCTTGGTTGCATCGTGTTGCCCGAGAACACATCCAAAGGAATTTTCTAGCACCGTCAGGTATAGAAACAAAGGTCTCCCTGGTTCAGGTGGGACTAACACTAGAGGATTTGACAGATATTCTTTGATCTTATCAAAAGCGTCCTGGCACTCGTCTGTCCATTTGATGGCCGCATCTTTTTTCAATAGCTTGAATATAGGCTCGCATGTGGAGGTCAACTGAGCGATGAACCTGCTGATGTAATTCAACCTACCCAACAGACTCATGACTTCCTTCTTGGTTCTTGGGGGTGGGAGATCCCGGATAGATTTTATCTTTGTTGGGTCCAGCTCGATGCCCCGTCGACTGACTATAAATCCAAGTAATTTTTCGGATGGAACTCCGAAAGCGCATTTGGCTGGGTTTAATTTCAAATTATATCTGTGCAGGTGTTCGAAGAATTTCCTCAAATGTTGCACATGGTCATTTTGGGCTCTGGACTTAATGATCACATCATCCACGTACACCTCAATCTCCTGATGCATAATGTCGTGAAATATGGCGGTCATGGCCCTCATATAAGTCGCCCCAGCGTTATTTAAACCAAATGGCATGACCCGGTAACAGTACGTTCCCCAGGGTGTAGTGAAGGCTATTTTTTCTGCGTCCCCTTCATCCATCAATTCCTGGTGATATCCGGCATAGCAATCGATAAAAGACTGTACCTCATGTTTGGCACAATTTTCCACTAAGATGTGTATGTTTGGCAGTGGAAAATTATCTTTGGGACTGGCTTTATTCAGATCCCGGTAGTCGATACATACTCGGACCTTTCCGTCCTTTTTAGGCACCGGAACCACATTGACTAGCCAGGTGGTGTATTGGACCACTCGGATTAGTCCAGCCTTTAGTTGTTTAGCGACCTCTTCTTTGATCTTGTCACTCATGTCTGTTTTAAATTTCCTTTGCTTTTGTTGGACCGGTGGATGACCGGTGTAGGTTGGCAATTTGTGTACCACCAAGTCCATACTTAGTTCGGGCATGCCATCGTAGGACCAAGCAAATACGTCTTTGAATACAAGTAGGAGTTGAATCAAGGCATCTCTAGTCCTTTCATCCGTGTGGACGCTTATCATGGTTTCTCGAATCCCTTCATCATTTCCCAAGTTAACGGGTTCCGTTTTGTTTAAGTTTGGCTTAGGCTTATTCTCGAACTGTTCCAATTCTCGATTTATTTCCCTAAAAGCCTCTTCTTCGTCATATTCCAGTTCTTGATTCATTAATTCGAGGTTAGACGACGTACTAAGATCAGAGCACGAAGTCTGCAAGCATGTCATGTTTTTTAAATTCGCATTATTAGGACTAAAAAAATAAGAAAAGTAAACAAAAATCAGAAAGAATAGCAGACGATGAAATTTTGATTTCATTTCATTGAATTTGAACATAGGAGGGTTTACATCGAAATTTAAAGGCAAGAATTTAAAAGCTTGAGTTACACCCTGAAATAACTCATAGTGCAGAAAGGATGGCAAAAGCTGAAGTACCGGGACTCCCGTTGGAGTAGCCTCCCAGTTTTGCAACTTGGCATCAGGTCCCATATACTGTACTTCGGCAGTGCTAGATCCCTCTCCTAGTTGGACCATATGGGCCTCGTACAACATTGCCTCATTGCTTCGCATATTTCTTCTATTTCTTCGGCTGTGAAAACCTCTTCTTCTTCCTCCACGTATTTTGGCTTGACAAATGATGCGGTGATGTGTGGGATCGGCTGAGGCAATACCCAACCATTTTTCTTGCGTTGGTCAGCCCATTGTTCATCGTCGGGGGTAGCTTGAAACCCTATGCCAAAAAACTTTTTATTGGTAGGCAAAGTGACGGGTTCTTTAATGCCTTGCAAGGACACCCCGAGCCCTTTTCCAGGTGTGGACCCATGTTTGATCATGTCGTTGGTGACCATAATTGACGTGTTTGATAGGAAGGGTTGAGGTCACGGGGTTCCTTCCTCATTCTGGTCCGCAACCACAATCTCGAAAGCCTGGTAGACTATGTGCTCGCTGCCCTCTCTTGCTTCCAAGCATGGGGCTAATGGGTCCCTGTAAATAGATTGCTCGTCTCATGGACCACGATTTCCTGGTCCTCAAATTCGAACTTAACCATCTGGTGGAGAGTAGATGGCACTGCCCCTGCCGCATGGATCCAAGGCCTTCCCAGGAGATAATTGTAGGAAGTATCCATATCCATGACCTGGAATATCACTTCGAAATCTACAGGGCCGATTGTTAAGACCAAATCAATCTCTCCGATCATGTCTCTCTTGATACCATCAAATGCCTGGACGCACACATTTTTGGGCCTGATTATTTCAGTCCCGATCTTCATTCTTTGTAAGGTCAATAGAGGGCAAATATCAACCCTAGATCCACCGTCCATCATAACTCTCTTCACATAGTAACCTTCACATTTAACAGTTAGGTGGAGAGCTTTGTTGTGGGTGGCCCCTTGCGGGGGCAAATCATTCTTGCTGAACGAAATCCGATTGACCTCAAAAAATCGTTCTGCCATCCTCTCCATTTGCTCGACTGTGGTATTGGCTGGAACGTATGCTTCGTTGGGATTTTGATCAGGATCTTCTGATGCTCGCTTGAATTTACTAGCAAGGATCGAAGCGAGATCTGGGCGGGGGACTTTCTGAGCTCCTCGATTGTGGCGTATTCAGAGGTTTTCATATTCTTGAAGAATTCCTCTGCCTCTCCGGCACTGATCGGCCTTTTGGGCGGAAACCGTTTCAACTTGCTTTTGTTTAGCTCTTCCGGGTCGAGGTATTTCTCTGAAGAGTTTATATCGCCTGTTTCCCCAGTAATCTCTTTTCCTTTGTATGTCACCACCATCCTGCGGTAATTCCATGGGACGGCAGCAGTATTCTTCATGGGAGTTTATGACGCGCGGCTAATAACCACGGGCTCGTTCATCCTGGGTGAAATTATTTGCCCTCGCGCCGCATACGTCCCCTTCGGGACATACATTTTTGAGCCATTCATTATTGCCCTGTTGAATTGTAACCTTCGGGGAGGGATCAACACACTTTGTTCTTTCCTGTGTGCCTTGGGGATGTAAAGGACAACATCTTTAGAGGGTCCCTCATTTGTCCTAATCTCAGTCTGTTCCGTGACCTGGGGGACGGGGTTACTCTTTCTCATCTCCTTGGCTGGATTGGGTGCCGTCTTGGGTTTTCTTTCTACATCTGCGATGGCGATGATGGCCTTTAGAGCTGGATCGAAATCCTGGTCCTCGCAAATCATGACGATGACGGGCCCATGATTGTGAGCGGGTAGTGGATTGTTTGTCACATTGGGAGTTGCTTCGTCCCTTAAAACCACTTTCTTTTGTTCTATAAGGCTTTCCACGGCCCTTTTAAGGGTCCAAAAATCCTCCGTGTCGTGCCCTTCTGCTCCGGAATGGTAAGCACAACTGGTACCCCGTCTATATGATGGTGATTGGGGATTCTGCCCGTTTGGAGGTACGGGTTGCAGGAGTCCCATCTGGACCAACTTTGGGAAGAGGCTGGAATACGGTTCTCCAATGGGAGTGAAATTAAGTCTCCTCGGTGGCTCTCGGGGGTAGGAATTGTACGGGTTGCTGTTTTGAGGAGGGCATTGATTATATGGAGCTGAGGGACGATGGTTATTTTTTGGGGGTGGAGTTCTATTCTGATTGTATTGTTGTGGCGGCCTGGGATGTGGCTGAGCGTTCATTACCGCATAGGGAAAAGGGGGGAAGCATAAGCTGTATCTTGGTGAGGATAGTAATGTTGGGAAGCTTTGGGAAATGGGCGTGGGTATTATCGAGTTTTCCTGACATCGAAAACCATCATGGCTTCTTCTTCTTTCTTTTTCCTGTTGGCTGCAACCCCGGATCCGCTTTGGATGGCCTGAGAGGTTGCTCTTATGGCAGACTGGCTCAGGATACGACCAGTTTTTAGGCCATTCTCCACCATTTCTCCAATTTTAATTGCTTCCGCGAATGGTTTGCCCATGGCGGACATCATATTTTGGAAGTAATCAGCTTCCTGTGCTTGTAGAAAAACGCTGACCATTTCTACCTCATCCATCGGAGGTTTGACCCAGGAGGCTTGCTCGCGCCATTTGATGGCGTACTCTCTGAAACTCTCTGAGGGTTTCTTTTTGAGATTGGATAGTGAGTTCCTATCGGGAGCGATGTCCACATTGTATTGGAATTGTCGGACAAAGTCCCGTGCCAAGTCATCCCATATGTGCCAACGGGATATATCCTGGTCTATGTACCATTCTGATGCAATCCCCGTCAAGCTTTCTCCAAAATATGCCATGAGAAGTTCCTCCTTCCCACCTGCTCACCTGAGCTGGTTGCAGTACCTTTTCAGATGGGCTATGGGGTCTCCATGTCCGTCATATTTTTCGAACTTGGGGGTTTTCAACCCGAGAGGCAGATGGACATGCGGGAACATGCACAAATCTGCATAGGAGACACTTTTCTGCCCGCTCAGCCCCTGTATATTTTTGAGGCTCTGTTCAATACTCTTCATTTTTCGAGTTATTTCTTCGTTCTCGAAGCTTTTCTTATCTTGTCCCAAAATGAACTCAGGCTGAGTTTGTTGGGGATATGCATTGGGAGTAGCATGAGCAGTGTCCTGATGGACGGATGGTGTTTGGAATGTGAATGCTGGCGGCTCGAAACTTGGCCTGGAGATAGTTGGTGGGGCCGTGGCAGAGATTGGTGGTGCGGTGAAAATGTTGGAAGACACACTAGAAAACAAGCCTGGGGGCGAACCTCAGAAGGCCTTCCGGCAAAGTGAGCCGACATAGTTGGATATCCAAATGGCGTGGTTAGGTAGCTTATGGGGATGTTGGACGTCCCTCCTTCCATGGGGATTATCTCTAGGAAACCCGGGATGGTACTGGGCAGTTCCCTACCATTGAACCATGCGTCCCACATTTCCAGCATGCGGCAACGCAGAGTCCTGTTCTCTTCAGCTGTTGCGGACTCAGATGTTGGGATAGCTGGATTTAGGTCTTCCACGGAGGAGTTGACGATTGGCAGGTGACTTTCAGATGCCATTTATATGCTCCCCTTTGATCTAGTGAAGTAAGGATGTGAAGCCAGGTTACCGCAAAACCAACCACCTTAAATACCTTTTAGATTGAACCAACAAAACGTTAGGTTAAAACATTTATCACATAGGTAATCACACGTACGGGGTATGCAATGCACCTGATGCTTTTCTATATGTTTTTGCCACAGTTGTGTATTTCATCCTGGCTTTATCTCTCGGTTTGTTTTTCTTTTTATTATTTTTCTCTTTCCTTTATTGCTTCCGCTTTTTTATTCCTCGCTCGGTTTCCTTTCTTATGGTTATGATCGAATCCTATGTGGATTGCCTACGTATCACGGTGCCGCGTAAATCAGATCATCACGTAGTTCATGCTAGCAAAACCCAAAGAGATGCATATATTTTTTTATTTTTTTTAAAAGCTTCATTCTAAAATTTCCATTCATTAAATAAACACTTTTGATTACAGAAAGCTGGCAGCCCATTTTTGGAATTACAGAGTTTGCAAAACAGACTTGACACATATTTTCTAAAATATAAAAACTGACTGTGGACTCAACACATGACTACGACTAGAAAAGTGAAGTACAGACTCGAAAATATCAAGAATACATTAGTGCTTCCATTGCTCCAGGGGCCGGTGGGGCATCATTCATCCTTTCCACGGGCCTGCGTGCTATGTCTTGTCGGAGGCGGTAAAGGTCGTCCATTATCTTGTGGATGAAGATCATAACTACTGAGAAGAAAGTGGTCCGAGTCATATCTTCTCATTCCTGACATCTGGTGACGATGTAGTCAGCTATCTCTTGGACCTTTCGTCTGATAATACCCTTCTCTTGAAGCAGGCGCCCGATTTGATGGGATCTTGCCTCTAAAGTTTGGGCATCTTTGTGACTCTGTTCTTGCCATTGTTGCAACTCTTTTTCTAATCGAGCCATCATGGCATAACACTGTTCCCTCTATGTTTTAAACCTTTTTGCCTGTTTGTCCATTTCGTTCTCGAGGGCGGCCAATTTTTTCTTCAAGCCCACGACTTCATGGTCATATTTCCTTTTTAGTCTCTGGACAAACTCGGTTCATTCTTCTGTACTTCTTGTTAATCTTGCCCGAACTTCGGCCAGTTCTTCTTCAGCTTTGTCTAAATCATTCCTATAGCTACATACTTTATGCCTCAGGCCGTTGATAAGCCTTTCATCAGCCCTGCTTCTCTCTGGGTTCTCAGCAGTTGTTTTCAATTCCTGTATCTAGGCCCGGAGGACTTCATTTTCTTGGGCTAATCTATTTTTCTCCCCTTCAATCGAGGCAGTATGTAGAATGTTTTCGAACTTGATTTCCCTGACCTGGGCCTCCAACTTGCTTATGGTGGCTCGGTAGCTATTCTCTTTTTCTAACCAAGCCCAATGCTCTTGAGTTTGCTCGGTGAATTGTTGTATGTGGGGTCTCTTTGCGGGTCGTTCCTGCTCTTGATGCTCCCTGCCTCTTACGTTGTACCAAGAGGTGTAGGCGGGCTCCACTTCCCCTTTGGATAAGTCTCTCACTCGAGTTTGAGGTTCTAAAAACCTGCACTCGTTACAAATTTGAGGGACCCTGCCTTTAGGAAATGAAGCTCTTGGGCATAACTCGATGGCTTGTTAGCTTAAATCCTCGTCATGGGGAACCGGTGCAGGGCATATGGCATAATGCTTCACAGGCCCATTAACAGGAGATAGCAAACCTCAGCGGACATATTGATAACCTCGCTGAGAGGGAGCCACCCGAATGTCCACTCGATTTGGTTGGCAGTCAGTGAGCTCAAGTATGAGTGCCAAGCTTCCGTGCCTTCAGGAAATTGGTGGCCTTTTACCCGAGTACTATGTTACTCGATGCAGTTCAAACCGGCTAAACCATAGTTCATGTAGCCCGGGCGGTGACAGAGGTGCTCGATCAGCCATATTTGTAGGAGCAGGTTGTACCCCTCAAAGAATTTTCCCCCAGATTGGCAAATTGTCAGAGCACGGTAAATCTCGGCTAAGACCATCGGTATAAGTGTGCCATTGGACTTTTTCATCATGAAGTCTGCTATTCCCACAAGCCCATTGTCTATGCATCCGTCACTTCTTGGGCAGATCAAGGTGCCCAAGAATGCTACCACAAAAGTTAGCCCCTTGGCGGGCTTCCCATTTAGCCTGATCTTTGTGAGTTAGACCGGTGTTGTTAGCCTCATAACCCTGGGGATCTCCATAACGTCTGTAAAGAAAATAGAAAGTGCAGAAACCTTCGGACAAGTGTGGGTCTTGGACGTCCCGGCTAATGTTCAACAGATCCAAAAACTTGTAGGGAGTCACCGCCCTGGGCTCCACTGGGTACCGACTTCTGAGATTGTCATTGAGACCAGCATACCCTATTATTTCCTCTAGCGTGGGCGTCAATTCAAAGTCTGAAAAGTGGAATACATTGTGGGCGGGATCCCAAAACGGTACTAGAGCCTCGACAATGTCCAACCTCGGCTTGATCTTTAAAAGGCCAGTAAGTCCCCCTAAAGATTTCATAACAGACTTTCTACTAGTTTCCCCCAAGTTGCTCCACCACATATGGAGTCCTAAAGGGATTTCCTCGACTGCCTTGAAAGGGATGATTTCAACTGTATTCATCCTGCACATTCGTTTTTGATTAAAACCACAGAAAAAATTTTGAGAAGTGTCATTTTGGCAAAGGGTTTTGTTATAAAGAAAATGGACCACCTTTGTGAATACGGCCCTTTAAGGCTGTGTTCGCGAAATTTAAAGACAAAACACAGGTGGCCACTTTTGCAAAACGGCCTTCCGACGCCCCACTTGGGCGATCAGGCTATAATGGCGTCACCTAATTTTATTTAGGGCTATACCCTTTTAATTTTTTAAAAATAGAGTTGGACCCGATGAGGGTTGCCTACGTATCCCACAGTCGTGAGAATCAAACAAAGCGTAGTTCGGGAAAATCCTGATTGACTAAAAATATACACCCACTCATTTTGTTTTTTATATTTTTTTTTTCAGAAATTTTGGCAGAGTTTCGGGATAAATACGAGGATTTTCAAAATAGGGTTAATTCTCTATCCTACCTCACTCTTGGTTTTTTTTTTTCTGTTCATTTTTTGGCTTAGCCGGTCAATACACAAGCTGAGACAAATGAATGCATACGTAACAAGTAAGATACATCAGGGTAGTCTTTCATTTCGGGTACACCTGTCCTAGACGGACTCAATCCCTGTGTTGAGCCCCCTAAGTCAAATGCACATGATGCAGATAAGCGTTCCTATTAGGGATCCGGCATGAGGTTTTGTTATTCTAGGTTTAAACCTGGGGTTTTGTTCTAGACTAGGCTTACCCGAGCGGACCGCTCGAGCCGAGGTCGGGGCAGCATACCGGGAATACAGAAGCTTCACTGGCTTTGCAACTTATCTGTACCTCGTTCTAAAATTTGGATATGACTCTAACAGAAAAGAAGTCACATGAAGTGCACACTTCCCAGATGATTTAGAAGACTCAAAGAGAAGAGGGTTTCGGCAAAATTTATATACAGTTCAGATAATATCAAAGCGGTAAAAAGCGACATTTAGTACGTTAGGTTTAAACATGTAAAAATCAGATAATAAAGCCAAAATAAAACAGTCTATTCTAAGCTCGAATTCTTAAACCATGAACCAGAGATTCTGTGTTAAAAATCCCCAACAGAGTCTCCAGAGCTGTCACACCTCCTTTTTCACTACCCCAGATTAATGAAGGGTAATAAGGAAGTTTTTCCAATTAAAGTGACATTATTCGAATTTGGGATTTATTTATTTATTTCAGAGTCGCCACCCGGATTTTTGACGATGCTCCGAGACACCGTGTTATTTTAAAAATCTCAAACCGAGGAAATTTTGAATCTGTTTTAATTTGTCGGCGACCAGAAATCCGAGTAAGGAATTTTGTTAACCCGGGAGAAGGTGTTAGGCATTCCCGAGTTACCGTTGTTCTAGCACGGTCGCTTAACTACTAATATTTGGCCTAATTATCTAATTATTTACTTATTTTAAACCTATTGTGCTTTTTAGCCTTTTTCACTTTTTAGCCGCTTTTAATATTTATGGATTTATCTTGAAACAAGTCACGAGGGCGTTCACTTGTTTGTTCTTGGACATGTTACAATTACGCTACATGAAATGCACCCACAATTGCAACACGTGATTTTAATATAATTTGAAGTTGAAGTCAGGGACATGAGTTGTCGCACCCGAGTGTAGATTACGTAGTCAGGACTATGGTTGTGACGGTTTTATAACACCTATTTGAGGCAATGTTCGATCATTCTTTATGTTTTCTATATTTTGAAAGAGCGTTTTAGTTTTAAGATCGATTAGAACGTTTATGGATTTATCTTGAACAAGTCATGATGGCGTGCACTTGTTGTTTTTGAGCACACGACAAACACGTCACATGAAATGCACCCGTAGTTTCTATGTACATTTAGTTAAAGTTTGGAGTTGAGGGTCGGGGGGCATGAGTTGCCACTCCCGAGTGTAGGTTATGGTAATTTGAGAGAATTTTCGATCACTTACTGAATTTCAAACAAAAGGGGTATTTTTCCTTTCTACCTAGAAGATATGTAGAGAATTTATCTAGGATTAAGTTCTCTAGCCTAAGAGACAAAATTTTCAAGGCTATGGCCATATTTTAGTCCATGATTTAACCCTTTTGGTCAATCCTAGTTTGACTATTTCGTAACAAAAGATGAAGCTAAGCACAATAATTTAAGGCTTGCATTAATAAAAGATTTTCTAAGGTTCAAAAGTAGCATGTTCCCAAGAAAGCCAATA
Source organism: Nicotiana knightiana (assembly GCA_005239525.1). NCBI lineage: Eukaryota > Viridiplantae > Streptophyta > Magnoliopsida > Solanales > Solanaceae > Nicotiana > Nicotiana knightiana. The sequence goes on along the minus strand of ML400046.1, from coordinate 2,257 downwards.
TTAACGTGTATGATTGCAACAGAATATTTTTCGGCTGAGTGTTGTTGCCAATTTCAGAAACAACTTAAGTTCATGTTGTTCATTTCATAATTCATACACTCTGACTCCTATATATTGTAATAATTCTGGAAAATTTTTAAAAGAGAATTTTTTGAATAGCCGGTTTGTGTTTTGTATAAATTTGCGAAAATCAGTCTGGGCTAAAACAATTGTTCTTACAAATTCAATTAGGTGAGGAAAACTGTAGAAAACAGAAAGTTACAAAAAAAACTAAATCTTGCTAATCTGAACATCCCCACTTATAGAATCTCGCAATTACGTTTGCATACAAAACTGTATTTGAGATAACTACACATTTGAGCCCTTTCACGTTCAACCAGGGTATCGTCAATGGCTTCCGACTGTTCTTTTAAAATTAGCCATGACTTTTCTCGTTTGAGTCCAGTGGACTCAGACGAATCTGGCATAATTATGCCCATGAGTACATACATACGGGATTGAAAAGATGCTACTAATACAGTAAACATATAGTCCAGTTTCATATTACAATGCTTCTAAAAGAATAAGTATAGATGAATTACAGAGTTTTAACTCCTGTAAAGATACATTTTTTCTACTAAAAAGTTGCAACTTCTGACTAGTTGATCCCACTGGAATCTCTCTGACGCTGTACATTTGAGTCCTCTTTTTGTAATCTATAGAACACACAAACTAATTAAGTGTTGAGCACCCACCAGACCAAATAGGACCATGAAAGGAGGCCAAGTTTAAACCTGATGATGTTATGTTAAGCTATACTAGCAAAACAGAATTATTTATGCATTCTCTTGGTGTAAACCTGACCATGAATGGGTCAGAATTTAATCCCAAAATGCCAACATTAACCTAAATCTAAAGCTATATGGAGACCTGCTTACTGGGTCTCTTCAATGAATAAGGAACACAATTAAGAGCATCTTTTAACATTAATCTAAGATTATAAGTCCAACACTTTACTATTTGGACAGTGTTGAGGATATACATTTGAGCATCGTCAAAAGATGAATCTAATCATGAAGGAGGTTAGATTCAATCCTTAATGACGCTCTTAGAAGAGAAAAGCATATTCAAACCTTTTATGGACTAAATCTGGCCATNGTCAGATTCAGCTCCATAGATCTCATCTTTTGTTCCTCTTGACAATTATACCATAATTTTGACTTTTTAGGCTTTTATAGAGACATAATCTGATCATTTTAAGAGATTCAGATTCCTTACTCTAGGAGGCCTTTTGACTACTTATTTTATACCCTAAAAAAGGTAACTTCAGGGACATGCTACTATTTATGCACTATTGTGGGGTGAATTTGACCATTGAAAGGTCAAACTCATCTACCCTAGTACGATTTACCTTACTAAATGCAAACACAAAACTAAAGTCCCACTATAAAGCACTTAATGCATTTTGAATCCATAAGTTTAAAAATAGACAGACTGATTCAAAAGTTCAAAGATGGCATGTACAATACACATTTAGATCTACTATCGACATATCATCCAATTTTACTTTCAAGTTTTCTCATCAAGATCGCAGAAACAGAAATCACAGCTAAAAGAAAAGTTCAGACAACAAAGAAGAAGAATAAAACTCAGATTCAAGCTTTCAATAAGGTTAAATAGTTACATACCTTCTAAAGAGAAAATGGTAAATAGATCTGGACCAAATAAAGGTCCAGGTAGAAGATAGCAAAAATCAGCAAAGGAGAAGGATAAATCAACAGCAAATAACCAGCAACTTCAGCCACAACTACCACCCAGAAATTGACTCAGTAATGCCTATGAAGAACCAGGAAATCGAGTAGAATACTTGAGATTTATGTGAAACCAGAATACCCCTAGTGAAAACAGAACTCAGAAAACAAACACCAGAAATTTTTACTCTTCAAAGATCAGAAGAAAAAAACTACTTGGATCTCTTTTTTTTCTTTTTGGAAATATCTTCAGCAGTTGAATGAATGCAAAAGAATGCACAGGCAGATAATGAGAGCAGGGAGTTCGTGTGGGTAATTTTCAGCATCCAAAAATCTGTCCTTAGTCTAAAGGGGGGGCTATTTATAGGACATTTGGGAATGGGATCCCTTTTGGAATATTCTCAATGCAAAAGGCTGAAAATAGTACATAGGGCAGCTGTCAACCTTATTTTTGGGACAGTTTTCCCCTTTCTAGAACATTCTTACCTATTAAAGACCCTTTTACCCTTAAAATTCTGATTTCCTAA
>ML400041.1:24270-38909 GCA_005239525.1 Nicotiana knightiana | reverse complement strand
ACAATGACAAGACCAGATATTTCCTTTAGTGTACAAACATTAAGTCAGTTCTTACAAAAACCAGAAAAATCTCACATGGAAGCTGCATTAAGGGTTGTTAAGTATATTAAAAACAGTCCAGGTCAAGGGATTCTTTTGTCAAGTGCTTCTAACAATACTGTTTCAGCTTATTGTGATGCAAATTGGGCTGCTTTTCCTTTCTCAAGAAAATCTGTTTCTGGTTATTTAGTTAAACTTGGTGACTCTCTAATTTTTTGGAAATCCAAGAAACAAACAACTGTTTCTAGAAGCTCTGCAGAGGCAGAGTACAGAATTCTTGCAACTACAGTAGCAGAACTAGTTTGGCTAATTGGTCTACTTCAAGAACTTGAAATTGACATCAAATTGCCTGTTGAGGTGTTCATCGATAGTAAAGCTGCAATTCAAATTGCAGCTAATCCAGTGTATCATGAAAGGACTAAACATATTGAAATCGACTGTCACTTTATCAGGGAAAAAATTATTCGAGGTCTCATCAAAACAATCTACATATCTACCAAGGATCAACCTGCTGATATTCTCACCAAAGGTCTCACCAAAGTTCAGCATGACTATCTGTCTTCCAAGCTAGGAATGCTTGATGTTTTTCCAGTACCTAGCTTGAGGGGGAGTGTAGAGAAAGATAACAATTAAGTGAGAAAGAAAGTAGTTATAGTTAAAGTATTAGTTAGTTGGTTAAGTTAGGTATAACATCTTCTCTTAAAGTTAGTCAAGATAGTTATACATACTTAGTAGATAAATTAGTTTTCTTAGCTAGTATCTATATATAGATTCACTACTCATATTGAAATACACAGATTAAACACAAGTAATACAAAATTATTTCTCTCTATCATTTTATACTATTTTTGTTTCTTCTACAGAGTAGTTTCCGGGTCCTTCTTCTTCTTCTTTCTTCTCTTCTTCTTGTTCCTTTCTTTTCTTCTCTTCTCTTCTTCTGCAGATTAGTATCTTGAGTATTAACTCAAGAATAACTTCAAGATTCTTTCTTATGACAATATAGATAGCCAAACGAGACAAGACAATTTTGTTTGTGGGACTCGCTCAAATTAAATCTCAACCTTTAATTTTGAATAAATATGAACATAACGTCCATTTTAATTGTAGATGGGTTAGCTATGTGTATGGAGAACTAATTGATGTAACTTGGCTAATGCTATTGAAATAAATATATACTTGGTAGTTAAAGATGTCTAAAAGGTATGTTACTTGCTAATGTCCAGTTTAATTTTAGATGGGTTATCCTCATTATTATCTAGCATTATTGCAGGTTTCATATTAAGTACATTGATAAAGACTAGTCCAGTATAAAACAAAGAGCAGAAATATAAAGGCGTTAATAACTAGAATAAAGTGAATTGTGTATTATTCCATCTTTTTTTATATAATCATTCTTGATATCAATGTATTAGCGCGAGTTATTCTTGGGCAGTATTAAAATTACTTTTATGTTTGTCATCTTAGATGAAATATATGAAAATACTTCTCTTGTAATCCTCTTGGAACTAGCTAGGTTATATCTACTATTATGGTTAGCAGTGTATTAGTGTAACAGCTCAACCCACTAGTAAAATTATTCGTTTTAGGCTTAAGCCCACACAAATTTAAAACACGTGTGTTTTGCCAATGTGGATACACTACTTCTTATGGACACAACATTCTCTCTGAGATTGCCTCACCGTATGAGATTCGCCTAGACTCAGTATTGAGATTTTCTCGCCAAACCAAAATTTATCTAAACTCAATTTAACTCTGATCCACCATCAGCAAAGTTAACACAAGAGTGATTCTGATACCATATGTAATTAAAAGCTTATTAGCATAATGACCTTGCCATTTTTCTTTACTAGTAAATCATTCAGTGGTGTGGAAAAAGGATTGCTCTCTCTTTAAGTTCCAACAAATAAGTCTCTCTCGTCTCGTGTCACTATGCATTGCAAATTGAGAAAGTAGCAGAAGATGACGGAACGCAGGGGTGGAGGGAGAAGTGATTCGGTCGAACTCAATAAATTTTATTTTAAATAATATATTTGTGCTATAAATATAAAATATAAAATTCAATTAATAATTTTTAAAACCATACTTCTAAAATTTTGATGTCATAAGGTTGAAATGAGGACACGTATGAAGCACAAGTCACGTACGGTCAAATGGTCAAAGCAAGGGGAAGGCGACCGTGTGACATGGTGTCAGTTGTCAGACCACGTGGAGTCTGTCGGGACATCGGAACTTGGACTATACTCGAAATTGTACACACACCCTTTTATAGGAAAAAAGAAAAGTAATTTCGTAGTGCTGGAAATGGAAAGAAAAGAAAAGAAAAGAAAAAAAGAGCTTTAGAATATCTGTGTTGGAAAATTTCTTGAATTGTAGAGTGCAAGTTAATCTTCAAAAGTAATTTATATTCCAAAAAGACACTTATTATAAAAGCAACAATAATCTTCAAAGCATCCTCCTTTTTATTCTTCCTCACTTAATATATATATATATATATATATATATCAGAAAAAAGATTTACTTAACTCTTTCAAGTATTTAATTTTGACTCTGAGAGATAGAAGACACCGGCTATTTCAAACGGCTTGTCATTTGTCAAGAAATGGAAATGTACAACACTGAGTGTGTATTTGGTACGAAAGAATATATTTTTTTGGAAAATGATTGATTTAAATATTTTTTTTAATTGGTGAGTGAAATTCTTTTTTCGATTAGGAAAATAATTTATTATGTTATTTTTGTCACCCTCTTCCTCCAAGTCTTTATGTTTCTTATGCTCTCTCCCTCCTCCCTCGAATACTCAATATTTTTATGTCTCTATTTTGTTCAAGAATTTAATGATTCTCTTGAAAATTCACAAAAACTCAAAGGAACTAACGTAATATTTTGCTTTACTATTTTTTACGTAAAAATAATGTTAAAATTTATGCTCCATAACTAAAAAAAATACTATCTTTTTGTTGAAAAAAAATACTATTTCTAAAATATGAAAATAAAGTATTCATTATGTTAAAATGAAATCAAATAATTTTTTATATCATGAAAAGAAAATACTCATTTTGTTGAAATAAAAAGAAAATAATTTTTCTATATTATGAAAATAAAATATTTATTCTGTTGAAATAAAAAAAAATATTTTTTCTACATCATAAAAAAATACCTTTTTTGTTGAAATAAAAAAAATATTTTTACTACATTACTTTGTTGAAAAAAAATACGTTTTACTACATCATTTCAACGAAATGAAAGAAAATATTCATTTATTGAAATAAAAAAAAATACTTTATTTATAACATGAAAAAAAAGTACTACTGATAATATTTTTATTTAGGCCGAAATGGGGTGTGGGGATGAATTGATAGGAGTTGGTAGGAATGGAATGAGAGGAAGATCGGAAAAGAATTTTGAAAATTATTTTCTCGATAAGGAAAATATCTTTTTTTTATTGAAGTAAAATAAATTCATGAGAAAAATTAATCTAACATAAAAAAGAATTAAAAAATATTTTTTGAAAAATATTTATTTCATACTAAAGACACACTAAATCGCAAACAAGCGTACGTGCAAGGAAATGGCCCTAGCGCAGGCGAAAATGAATGGATACAGAATTCTCATACATCTCCAGATTTAAAAAAGAGAAAAATATAAACCTATGAGAAAAAGTTATTGTGGGTGGGGCCACCTTGGGAAAAATGTACGAACTGAAAATGGGAAGAATTCATGGTACCAGCAGATAAGCATACAGACAATTGGACATGAAAGGCGGTGCACACCGCCTCCATTTTTAGCTGTCAATGTTGAATATTTATATTACGTGTATATATTTATCCATAAAACACATGTAATTAAATTTATATATAATTTCTAGATAAATGAACAAATTTGATCCTGAAAAATAATAAAGAAATATAAAAAAATTAATCTTAAAATATAGATGAAATAATAAAAATAATAATTTTGAGAACAAGATTTTCGAGTACATCAATAATAAAATTACAAGCAAAAAAGTAATATTATATTAAACTTTATATAAAATGCATTTGCCATCCATCTTCATTATCAAAAAGCAAGAAAGCAAGAAACTACGTATGTACCCATCCATCTTCATTATCATCGGCGTCGTCTATGGCTTTTGTGCACAATAAAAGAAGCTACAAACAAACATGGTCAGATGCAAGGTTTTGGCACTTCATTATACGCTCTTTCTCACACCTACACACACACTTACTATCACAAAAATGAAATTTTTATATAATTGATTTGAAATTCAAAATCTCTATTGTAAGCAGAAAAAAGAAGCATCCACCGACGCGGATTCAAGATTTCTAGAGGATAGGTGTACTATTATAAAGATACGATTTAAAATTTATATTTGATGATTTTAATTTTAGTATCTATTATCTACTCATTACATTTTTAAAATTATAGGTCCAAAATTATATTCTTTTTAAATTTAGTGATTTTCACGTATATATCTGTCACGATCTAAACTGATAGACCGCAATGGGCACCCGATATCTTACTCAACTGAGTACCAACATGATGTACCTTTCATATCATTTTATTATAGGTAAATGAACCGGAGTAAAGTATGAGAGAATACAAACTTACAAACTTACACATATGAGTACGGGCCTATAAGGCCGGCATGATTCTGTATATACTCTAAACATAGGCCGACAAGGACATATAAATATCCGTATACATGACATCTGTCTACAAGTCTCTAAGAATACATAATATCATAAAGGTCGGGACATGGTCCCACCATATCAATCAATACATGTACTAATCATACTGACCAAAGAAGCAACTCCGGAGCAAATGGAGCGCACCAACAGCTTCCACTGAGCTGATAACCTACTTGGAGGACTCTCGACCTGTCCATCAGGACTTGCGAGCATGAAACGCAGCGTCCCATGTAACTAGTAGACATGAAGTAAAAGACTCAACATGTATACCTGAATAACTCTGTGAATCACTTAATATTATAATGTCGTGCATATGCGTATAAATGTCATATCATGCATGGGTATATGTGTTCATAACATCATCAAGCCTGAGAGCATCCCATCATATCATCTCGGTTACTGTGGGCAAATCATCAATGTATACCAGCTGATCAGGTGGTGATGCGTATATAACGCCGTAACCTTTTCCCTATCCCATATACATATCATATACATATATACGCGTATATAATGCCATCTGATCATGGATCAATGTACATGTATAAATGCATGAAATGATAAGAAATACGTTAGAAATGCATGAAATGATAAGAAATACGTTAACAAGAATTTCTCGGAATGCCATAAAAATCAATATGCCTTTCGCATAAACTTTATCAAATACGTATTTTTCTGAGGCCCATAAATAGAAGATATAATAATAATTCATACGGGGAATCAAGAATATAGACACCCCTAGTATTTCTATGAATAGGGATCATTTATAAATTTTTTATATTTGCTCGTTTCTTTCGTATAATTTGGATCATGCCAAAAAAAGAAAGAAAGGATAGCCTTAACATACCTGAGCCGATTCTCTTGACAATTTTTCTAACACAAGTCTTTTATGAAAAACACATAACGACAGATCGAAATAGAAAAAAAATCATATAATATCCTAAGAAAAATCGCTCCCTCCGAATTGCATCTCACACTGTTGTAGCGTTATAAAATTTATATGAATTCATTTGTTGAGAATTCCCCCGGTAGAGTATCCAACTTTGCTCGCGATTAATCCCAAAAATGGGACAGTGTTTTTCAATCATATCATGCCAAACAGTCCTTGAAGAGTGGTATTGACTCATTTTGCTCATTAGAACGATGTCACCGGGGCGGTAGGCCACACAAGTGGAAACCATTAAAATCTGTAGAAATACAACAATAAGGGAGTCAATCCCTATTTTTGTTGTAAAATAACTACGTCCAGATAAGGTTTACAAGATGAGCTTACTCAAGGATCCAATTTTATGATTCTTGGAGTAATTATTACGACTCAACGTCTTCTCTAATTCACATCCCAAATAAGACACCACCTTCCTAAATGCCTTGCACGTATTTCAATCAAGATTATGAGTCATTTACTTTGAATATAGGGATGTCACATTATGCTATTTAATACTTATTCAATATATTTTTAATTAATTAGGTAATATCTTATTATCCAGTAATTAATTAATTATCGTATTATTAAAAATTATCTTAACTTACTTAAAATATTATTTGCTTTTAATATACTTTGTGCACCTTACTATTATGGTTATATAATACCTTGTATGACACTAGTTTATAAATATCGGATATTAACGCTTGACCCGTATTTTATTCCAATATGTCAAACTTGAACAAAAAATTCATTTCCTTTGACTTGTGTTCCCTTTCACCTTCACGAATTTACTCATTATTTGTTTAAAATAGCATAATCCTTATAATCTCCAAATAATCTTTTTTCTTGGACTAATGTCAATTACCTTACGATAATTTCAACGTACAATACTACAGGGTGCAACATCGTCGTAATTTAATATTACAAAGCGTAGCATCATCGTAATATAATCCCGCGGGACGTAATATTACGGGGTGTAATAATATCTATACTCCGTGTCGAAAAGCAAAACCATCCCGTTTGGGATTTGAAGCACTAATTTCACTCGTAGAGATGCACCTAATGATTACTGCACTATAAGAGTTTTTGAGTATAAACTCACACACATATAATTAAGTAACTTTCAAGAAATATAATATTATTATATATAATTTAGGGAAAAAAATATGAGTTTACGTGAATCCATACTCGGAGACTTGCGTACGCCCCCGCTGAAACGAACTTGAGGCTTCGGCAGAGACGTCATTATGTTGCAAAATATAGGGTAGCTATACGTAATAGGATATAATATTCTCAAATTATCAAATAGTATTTTATTTGTGTTTGGAAAAGTGAGAAAAATATTTGAAGTTAAAGTGATAAAATATTTATGAAAATGCTCCTCCGACGAATAAAGTATTGTTTAGAACAAGAGAGATAACGACAAAAGAATAAGCTAGAAGCCATAAGTGCATTTTAATTAATTATATTGCATAGAAAGACAGGTACGTAGTCTTTTACTAAAGATTTATACTAATACTAATATCGCCATCGCTTATGATATTTGGTATATATCCACTTCAGTTATTTTAAACAAAAGTTAAAAAAGAACTGACTGATACTTTGAGTTCCAAACCAATCACGAAACGTCGAAACCTAACATTTTTCACTTAACTTTTGTTTCACTTATAAGAAATGTACATAAATATTCCTATAAATATAAACTAATATCACTAATGAGAACTGTACCTTCGACCTTTCCCCAACTATATATTTATAATATTAAGAAGTGTACATTCCACCTTTCGCCAACTATAATATTGGATGAATTATTAAATAATGAATTCCACAACCATAATATAACCAGCTTCCACTCAGTCCAAATAAACTGAAACATGTCAAGTTTATGAGTTATAAATTTGTTATTAGATTCATAGTCCATTTTAGTTATTGAAATCATAAAAAATATTATAAATATTTAATAAACTTATTTAAGTATATATAAATATATTATTTAAGCAAAATATATCGGTTCTTCCGAGCATGATACTAACATTGTATCTACGCACCTGTCATCAGAAATGCGTACAGTAGGCCTTCGCCATCTATATTAGCTAAGGGCAATCGAGAACTGCCAGAACCATGTTTCACTTAATATAATCTATAGTATTATTAAACTCTGAAATCTCCACGCACTTTATCCTGAGATTTTTATTATTCCCTATTTTTTTCTTCTCGCAATTACGTTCAACTCAGAGAGTTTCACAAACCTGAACTAAAATCTCCTTAATACGTACTTAGCTTCCATATCTTCAGCAAGATATTAATTAAGCTTGTATATACTCTTTTTACCGGTGGCGAAGTCACATGGTAACAAGAGTGGTCAGTCTTCGTCAAAAAATTATACTATATTACGTTTTAGAAGTATATAACACATATTGAATACCCTTTATCGTGAATTTTTTTTAATTCTTTCAAGTTTGAATACTCTTGGAATTTTTTTTAATTTTTTCACTACTGCTTTTTACTAGGACGGCAAGAGTAAAAGCGAACACAGTCATGAACTAGGAATTATTCCTTTCACTAGATCAACTATGTTAATTTACACTTCCGCTCCAAGAAAATATTTAAAAACTAAAAATCGAAGTTCAATCAAAGAAAATTACACTGCAGCAATAAAGGATTTACACCCTTTTAAAAAAAATTAATGAAGCCATTTATACCTAAAAATGGAAAATGCACATCCTCAAATTATATACTGCGTATATGCTCCGTAGCTGGTAACTAGAAACGTGGTGGATATTACATGCATGCTAGCTATAATTAAAATAAAATAAAATAGTTTAATAAAGTTGGGGGAATAGATATCATCTACTATATAATATATTCTTGATCAACCTAATCAATCCTTATTTAAATCAATGATTCGTTATCTTCTCTACAGTATGCATCATTTAACGAGTTTGAAGATAACAACAACAACACCCAGTTTAATTTTTAAAGTGGGGTCTAGGAAGGGTAGAATATAATATACGCAGCCTTAACCCTACCCTGACAGGGCAGAGAGACTGTTTTTGATAGACCGTCGGCTAAAAAGATAAAAGAAGCCCCGATAATAAGTAATAACAAGACAAATAATCAAAAAACTAAATCGAAGATAACAACATAGAATATGAAAGAGGTACCGATAACAAGTAATAACAGAACAATATATTTAAAATACTAAAACCAAAGTAGCAAACAAGACTATGTACGAAGTACCGCTAGCAAACTAGGAAATTACCGATAGCAAGTAGTAATAGAACAAGACATGAGAAAATAAAAAACTAAGGAGAAAAAAGTACCGTACTAAAACTAATACTATCAAACTATAAAAAATACTCGATTACCTATTAATCTTTAACCCTAATTTTTAATCTCCTCGCCTTCCGAAAAACAAAGTTGGAACTAACAATATATATGACAGCAATGTTTAGGAATTGGGAAGTGACGTAAGCTAAGAAGAAAATAAATGCCCTTAATTAAACGCCACTATCCTAGACGTAATTATGTACCGTTAGTAATTGGGATGAATATAAAATTTTAAAAAGGTTAAGCCAACTTGCACTTTTTGTGTTAGAGGCTCCTGTGTATTTTAGAATTTTTATTTGTTTCTTGTCGGCGGCTTTCTCAAATATATATTCCCCTCCTTTAACCCTTTCAATAACATATAATTTCAGGGTATTCATTCCTTACGTATGTTTTACCTCAAACCTCTCTATACCAATTTTATTTTTTTCAAATATTTTTTGTATTGTTATAGCAAAGTGCTGTTATAGAAAATATATATTATAATATAATATAAAAAAAAATTCCAAAAAAACTTGACTTTTATAATAAAGTATTATTATATAGAGATACTGTTATAGAGAGGTGATGTGTGACTATAATTCATGGTTTAACGTATTATGTGCGTTACATTTTATGTGCTTTAATGGTAAAATACACCTCGTTTGAGCATAATAGAGTCTACTTCATGTGTAGGTGAATTGGAGATGGAAGCCGAGCTAAATGGATGCATAAACGTCAAAAATATGCTCAAGAATAAAAAAGGAGTGACCCTGGCTATAGCCAGGCGTTAGGGCTGTAAAGCCTGGTCATGCCAGGCGTTAGCCAGACGTTTGACCTGTAACGCCTGGTATGGCCAGGCATTTGGGCTGTAATGCCTGGTATGGCCAGGAGTTTGGCAGGCGCTAGGCCTGTAACTCCTGGTCCTCGATCCGGCGCAGTCCGAGTTTTAAAGGCTTTAAGTGTTTTTCAGTTTGACTAGAAGTATCCTACACGTTTAGGATTGTCCCAAAACATATAAATAGATCAAAACACACAACTTTGAAGGACTTTTTCCATTGGAGACAAGAGGAGATTGTGGAACACTACTCACAAGATCAAAACACTGATTTTTTTACATCCTTTATTCCTTACTCTGTAATTTAATTATGCAAGTTATTTTGGATTTGATTACTATGAGCATGAGTAGCTAATTTATTTAATCTAAGATTTTGGTGGAACCCGTTAGGGGATGAACTTATTGTGATATTAATATAGTTTTGGTTGGTTGTTAATCTCTATTTATTCAACTACATTCTTGTTGTAGTTAATTGAAAGGATCCTCAATTAACTGTGCCTATTTATTATGTATCTACTTGAGAGAGAGTGCATATTTAGGTAGTTGTTTGAACAACACCACTCCCGGAGTATAGACGAAAGTCATAACCGAGGGTTTAGAGGGTAGATTAGAAATAACGATATCTCGGGTGCAATCTAAAGTGAGCTGTAATGCAATCTAGCTAGCGTAACTTGAGAGAGTGCGTCTAGTAAATTATCATAATTACTTGAGAGAGATTTATGGTAGCTAGAGTGTTCATGATTGAAAAAGACAACAAATCAAACTATAGGAAGTATCCAAGAAAGAAGTTCACCGACGGGGGAAACCATAGCCTTAAACCTTTATTACAATTGTCTACACCTCATTGTTAGTTAATCTTGAGTTATTAATTTTTTTCAGTAGTAGTAGTAAAAACGCCTATCAAGTGATATTCATAATTCTTGAGAAAGTTGATTAAGTGAAGTGTAGTATTCTGAAGGCTTGATTGATACGTTAACTCCCCGTGGGGTCGACACTGGGCTTAATACCCCAGATTATATTTGCAACGCCCATTTAGTCTTTTTACAAGACATAGTTGAGCGGGATCAAATTTTGGCGCCGTTGCCGGAGAGTTAACGGTGTTATCAATTGAGTTGGAAGAAATACAAAATTCTGAATTATAGTCAATTTTCTTCAATTTTCATTTATGCATTGAAAGTTTAACGTTTGCTAACTTGGTTGTACAGGTGCATGCCTAGAAACTCCTCGAGAACTGGTGAAGTATTTGAAGCCTTATCAGACCCCGATAAAGTTTTCAAGGCCTTAAACCGGGCCAACCGGAAAAGCAAACAACAACCATCAATTGAACAACTTGAGCCCGACATGGAAGTTCCAAACAACAGGAACAACAATGGGGATAATGTGGTAGTTCCAGTTGCGCAGATAGGGGCAGAAGCTCCTTTATATGACTGGGCACAACACACAACAGAGAATTTGGCCACTACAATATTAGTCCCTCAAAACAGGCTGAATCTTTCCAGATTACAAATAATATGTTGTACTTGTTGCAGAACAAGAGACTATTCTCAGGGTCATACATCGAAGACCCCCAACAGCATTTGAAGAATTTCCTGTCGATTTGCAAAACACAGAGGCAACCAAACGTCACTCATGAGGCAATAAAACTGTTGTTGTTTCCATTCTCAGTGACTAGAGCAGCCCAGACATGGCTAAACTCACTCCCATCCATTCCATTACCACATGGGAGGAGTTAGTTAAGCAGTTCGTGAACAAATTTCATCCACCCAACAAGACAACTTAACAAATTGATGAAATCTTGAGTTTCAGACAGAAGCCAGTTGAAACATTGCAGGAAACATGGGAACGATTTAAGGGAATGCTGGTTATCTGTCCACACCATGGTATTCCTGAGCAGATGTTGGGGCATCGTTTTTATATGGGTCTGGCTGATACGGTAAAGGCAAATGTTGATGCTTCAGCTGGTGGAGCATTCTTGAGCAAAACATGGAGAGAAAGTCAGATCTTGCTTGATAAAATGGCGCAGAATTCAGGATGGACAACCAGGAATGCACCCATTACTCTTGTAGTTCACTCAGTGCCCTTCGATCCATCCAATACTATTGCAGAGAACGTGGCCACCTTGATAACACAGATGAGCATACTAACTAAGAAGGTGGAGGAATCAGGGCAAAAGCAGCAGGTACACATCGTGGATACAACCAATGGGGGCTTATGCACATCTTGCATTAGTCAACCATTTGGTAATCAGTGGAATGCAGAATGTGACCACCTTCCTTATCCAGAAAACATGAATTATATGCCAAATTATAGAGGCCAGAGACAAGGGGACAAAATTGGAATCAGCAAGTTCAACCATATAGACCACCTCATCAGCAGCAGAACAATGAAAACATGGGTTCCATGAGACCTCATGGTAATGTGGCACCTTACCAAAGGCCACAAGGGTATAACAATCAGAATCAGCAACATGCATACCACCCTCCTCAACAACAACATGGGGGGAGGCAAGAAGATGGGTTTTCCAGGCTTGAAGCAATGATGAAACAGGTGATTGGGTCAACTGCTAAAATCAGTGAGAGAGTAGATGTACATGATGCAACTATTAAAAATATTGAAGTACAGTTGGGCCAGATATCTATGGCAGTGAACAATCGTCCTCTTGGGACTTTACCTGCAGATACTCAAGTAAATCCTACGGACCAGGGCCCAAGGCAGCTGATGGCAGTGAGTCTCCGCAATGGCAGAGACTTAGACTTGGAACTGTAGATAGCTCGTGAAAGCAGGCAGGCCGAGACATTGGTACCCATGCCGATTGAACTTGATGATTCAACAAACTTGACCAAGGTAACAGTGCAACCTACTGAAGGAGAACCCAGTGCGCAGAGTGAGGCTGAAAAAGAAGTGGAGATAGCCCAGGAGCCGGTAGTTGAGGTGGTGGCTGAGAAAGAAAAGTCCCAAATCACTGGAAAAAAGAGACCGCCAGCTCCATTCCCTCAGAGGCTGGCCAAATACCAAAAGGATGAACAGTACAAAAAGTTCTTGGATATGTTGAAACAAATACAGGTAAACATTCCTCTAATTGATGCTCTAAAGGAGATGCCTGGCTATGCGAAGATGATGAAGGACTTGATGTCCCGAAAATTCAATTTCCAAGACTTGGCAACTGTGACTCTTACTCAGACTTGCAGTGCTGTAGTGACACGACCAATTGCAGAGAAGCTGTCTGATACAGGGAGCTTTACAATTCCCTGCACAATTGGCAATTTTGCTTTTGCCAAAGCACTGTGTGATTTGGGGGCCAGTATTAATCTCATGCCCCTGGCCATTTACAAGAGACTGGGGATTGGTAGAGCCATACCAACTTCAATGTTATTGCAGCTAGCTGACAAGACGGTAAAGAGACCGTCAAGCATTCTGGATGATGTATTGGTGCAAGTGGGGAAGTTTGTGTTCCCTACTGATTTTGTGATACTAGATTGTAAAGTGGATGAGGAAATTCCCATAATCTTGGGAAGGCCATTCTTGGCCACAGGCGGAGCCCTCATCGATTGTGAGACTGGTGAACTTAAGATGAGGCTCAATGATGAAGAAATCACGTTCAACGTGCAGAAGTCTATGAGGCGACCAAGTGAGTTCGCCAACTGCTCTCTTATTGATGCCGTGGACGTGATCCCGGAATAAGATGATGTGTCCCTGACTGTTGGGGACCCTTTGACTGCATGTTTGATGAAACTAGATGATATGAACGGTGAAGAACTGGCAGACTGGGTGTTAGCACTTGAAGGAAAATGGGTCTGGCCGAGGGCTCTCGAGTTTGAGTCATTACACTTAGAGAAAAGAGAGAGCCTGCATGCCAAGCCATCTGTTGAAGAACCACCTAAGTTGGAACTGAAACCATTGCCACCTTATCTAGTTAATAGGAACAAAAACCCATGGATGATGACGTACAGGAGGTGCTAGTGGAGAAGGTCAGAGTAGAACACCAACAATCAATCAGACTAGATTTTGAGGATGTCAATGTTGTAGAAAAGATACTAGAGTTAACCAAGGACATTGATAATACGTATTTTGTTGAACCTAGAGTCAGTAGTGTTGAGGGTGTTTATTGCATAGGTACACACTCCAAGCATTTTTTCACATTGTGTTTGGATGATGATATGAAAATAGAGTCATCCGAACCACTTGAGGAGTCAAGGAATAAGGAACAAGATGCCTACACTCTGGAATTCTTCTTGCCAGAAAGTCGGGAATACACATCTCATCAAGGCCAAGAAGTGCAGATTACTACATTGTTTTATTGAGCCAGTCAGATTCCTTCCACCACCCCAGGAGCATGATCATAGAGCAAAATTAAAACTTGGGGTCCAATTCATAAGTTCAAAGTGGAGGCATATAGTGATTCAAGCGTTTGTTTGAAGGAGCATGGAAAGAAAAACTAATGGAGATGATGAACATGATGAAGGATGGAGAGCGTCAGAGGATGTCGACGCTACTTGATCAGGGAGTTTCTTACACCTTATTTTTACTTCTTGTTTTGTCTATATGTGATGCACTGAGGATATTGCATGATTTAAGTGTGGGGTGTTGTAAATATTTGTTGTGGTTTGTTGTGTTTAGTGTGCTTTCTTGTTAGTAGTTTTATCTTTTCTTGTTAGTAAGTTTTTCCTTTTTGTAAGTTTTGTAGCTTTTTCTGTTAGTCTTTTTATTTTAGGTAGAACAAAACAAAAAGAAAAAAAAATTAGAAATATGTGGACTCTTCCCGACGATGGATCTCCTAGACAGTTTTCTTGAGGGAAGTAAGTCTAAAGAAAATACCAAAAAGATTTTTGTTTTAGGTAGTGTAGTA
>ML400041.1:0-23948 GCA_005239525.1 Nicotiana knightiana | reverse complement strand
TATTCTGTGCATTGCATTTGATGTCTAGAACTTGCCCCGTGTGTGTGCAAAGCGAAATAGTAGTTTTGTTCAGTCTTGGAAGTGATATCGGCGTTTCTTTGTTGAGCGAGCTATGTATATTTTACCCGCCTAATTGTTATGTATCGTAGTTAACCCCGTTGAGCCTATAATCCTGTTTCTTTGGCAACCACATTACAAGCCATACCCCTTTGTTTGAATTGATCATATATTTGAACTTTGTCACCTCTCGAATCTGGAAATGTGATGAAGTATGGAAAAGTTAAAGTGCGGGGTGGTAGGTTGGTTTTTGAGGGGAACAATTGAAATAAGGAGAAAGGTGCGCTGTTTTGAAAAAGTAAGAGTCACTTGGAAAAAAAAAGGAAAAAAATAGTTGCATTGTTGTGAAAAAAAATATATTCCTTGACAAGTGGTGACTCTTGATGTAATTGTGCTTAAGAAGTATGGGGAAATAATATTGTGTGAAGGAGGAGTTTGGTTTGACATAAGTATGGGGTTTGAATGCTAAAGTATATGTATTAAAGTGCTTAGGGAGGTAAAGTCACTCTTATATCTAAATGTATCCTACCCGTCCCGTAGCCTACATTACAACCAAATAAAGTCCTACTTGATCCTAGACTGAATGAGCTCGATTAGTAGAGTAGTACACTACGGGCAAGCTTATGGTGCATCTTTTGTGGCATATGAATATTATTTCTGAGAGTGAGTGAATTCTTTCCATCTTGAGTTCCTAAGTGTTCTTAAATTTCACTGTGTGTGGAACTAGCTCTTTGATTTGGTGAGGGCACATGATTTATGAGGGAAAGGTAATGTTGCTGACCTCTATGTTAGAGTAGTGAGTGAATTGTGAATAAAGCATGGTATGTGTGAGTCGACTATTGAGGCGAGGATGTAACACCTTTGTGCTTAAACTATTTTAAAAATTCTTGGTATTACGCGTTAAGGGATGCACTGAGGATATTGCATGATTTAAGTGTGGGGTGTTAATGTGTGGCTATAATTCATGGTTTAACGCATTATGTGCCTTACATTTTATGTGCTTTAATGGTAAAAATACACCTCGTTTGAGCATAATGGAGTCTACTTCATGTGTAGGTG
This sequence comes from Nicotiana knightiana, assembly GCA_005239525.1. NCBI lineage: Eukaryota > Viridiplantae > Streptophyta > Magnoliopsida > Solanales > Solanaceae > Nicotiana > Nicotiana knightiana. Next base: position 22,832 of record ML400041.1, on the reverse strand, counting down.
AATTGGAGATGGAAGCCGAGCTAAATGGATGCATAAACGTCAAAAATACACTCAAGAGTCAAAAAGGAGTGACCCTGGCTATAGCCAGGCGTTAGGGCTGTAAATCCTGGTCATGCCAGGCGTTAGCCAGGCGTTTGACCTGTAACGCCTGGTATGGCCAGGCGTTTGGTAGGCGTTTGGGCTGTAACGCCTGGTATGGCCAGGCGTTTGGCAGGCGTTAGGCCTGTAACGCCTGGTCCTCGATCCGGCCCAGTCCGAGTTTTAAAGGCTTTAAGTGTTTTCCGGTTTGACTAGAAGTATCCTACACGTTTAGGATTGTCCCAAAACATATAAATACATCAAAACACACAACTTTGAAGGACTTTTTCCATTGGAGACAAGAGGAGATTGTGGAACACTACTCACAAGATCAAAACATTGATTTTTACATCCTTTATTCTTACTCTGTAATTTAATTATGCAAGTTATTTTGGATTTGATTACTATGAGCATGAGTAGCTAATTTATTTAATCTAAGGTTTTGGTGGAACCCGTTGGAGGATGAACTTATTGTGATATTAATATAGTTTTGGTTGGTTGTTCATCTCTATTTGTTCAACTACGTTCTTGTTGTAGTTAATTGAAATGATCCTCAATTAACTGTGCCTATTTATTATGTATCTACTTGAGAGAGAGTGCATATTTAGGTAGTTGTTTGAACAACACCACTCCCGGAGTATAGACGAAAGTCATAACCGAGGGTTTAGAGATTGGATTAGAAATAACGATACCTCAGGTGCAATCTAAAGTGAGTTGTAATGCAATCTAGCTAGCGTAACTCGAGAGAGTGCGTCTAGTAAATAATCATAATTACTTGAGAGAGATTTATGGTAGCTAGAGTGTTCATGATTGATAGAGACAACTAATCAAACTATAGGAAGTATCCAAGAAAGAAGTTCACCGACGGGGGAAACCATAACCTTAGACTTTTATTACAATTGTCTACACCTCATTGTTAGTTAATCTTGAGTTATTAATTTTGTTCAGTCGTAGTAGTAAAAACACTATCAAGTGATATTCATAATTCTTGAGAAAGTTGATTAAGTGAAGTGTAGTATTCTGACGGCTTGATTGATACGTTAACTCTCTGTGGGATCGACTCTGAGCTTAATACCCCAGATTATATTTGCAATGCCCGTTTAGTCTTTTTACAAGATATAGTTGAGCGTGATCAAAGGTTTGACTATAGATCATATTTCCGTTAAGATAATAGGTACTTACCTTGTTTGGACATCAGCCTATTTTCATTCGAATTTATTGTTTGCTTTACATCTATACGCGATATTATTTCAAGTTTTCAGAATGAGTAATTAGATAACGGGAAGGGAAGAAATACTTCGAATAGGAATGACACAAAGACCAGTATTATTTGGTACTCAACTCACTACTTCTCAACCACAATCCACAAATCCAACTTGAAATTATGCCAATGAATATTGACACAAGTAAAAAAAAAAAAAAATTATAAATCTCACTCTTATTCATAATGCGACTTTAACTAAAACAAGTTGATATTGTACATCATATTCTTCCATACAGACATTGCTCGTGTTAATGCAAGGGATTATAAGGCTTCTAAGACAATTTTGCTTTGAGGGACTTCGCTACCATATCATTTTATCCCTCAATCATCACATTGTCATCCACCGATACATTTGACTCCTTATAGAAAATCATAACAAAACCAGAGGCGGAGCCACATGCACTCAAAGAGTGTTAACCAACACTCTTTCATCAGAAAATTATACTGTTTAGCTTGGTAATATTATTTTTTAAAATATGTATATATCCAATATAATGACACACTTCTATTTTTTTATATTTTGACTCCTCATAATGAAATTCCTGAATCCGCCACTGTCTTAAACGATAATCATCTATCTCATCGTATCGTCTGTCTACTACTTTGCACCCTATGCGACACACGATCATCCTTCGAACAAAATATGTGAGGAATATTACTGGAATTATATTCGACAACGCTCTCCTGGCATACGCGAGAGATGAGTTGCTTTATTCCTTTCTCTTCTTCCAGAGTCTCTGTTTTGGGGCGTTTGCAGGGACGAAGCTACATTGACTTAAGAGTAGTCTATTGACCATCCTTCATTGAAAAATTAGACGCTATATATAGGTAAAATATTAAGTTTTAGAGGTATACAACATATATTAAACACCCTTTGTCGACAAATATTTTTCACTTTGTTCAAGTTCAGACACCTTTGAAAAAATTCGTAGTTTCGCCACGGAGTGTCTGGGACGAAGGTGAAGAGGTCGAGTGGAAGAATGGGGGCCATGCACACTTGAACATGTCACATATATATTGATCTCTCCTGTTAGAGAGATGACAGCACCACAAAGCATTTATTAGATGCCCAAAGGTGAAAAGTCAAATATGCTAACCTACTCATTCATTCATTCACCTAACATGATTGAAATCCAAACTAGATATATATTGACGATTGCTACAAATGTAAACAAGGAAAGTGTCTGTTTTGAGGCTTCACCTTCTGGACTTGGTACCCTTGATGTTACTGTTTCTCTCAGGGCATACGATATGGATGTTAATATCAATTTTCAATATACATTGGATTAAAACATGTGACGCACATATTGTGGTTAGGTAATTCCAGATGTCTAATCATTCTCTCCGTTTTCTCTGAACAAAATCCATCCTGGCTCAGCCAAGGCATATAATTCTTCAGTAGTCATTATATACTTTTGGAACTTATCACTAACAAACAAAGGCTTTATGAAATTTCTGTAAAATGTGAGACAATTAAGTTATAATTACGTAACGTAATGAGGGAGAGAGAACAGAGTAGGATATTCTGGAGATTGATTTTTCACATAGAAGGCACTACAATATGGAAATATTAACAGAAGAAACTAAGAAAATGTATTATGCTGAAAAGGTAAGGCATATATTACCCTGATATTTCCCAATCTAAACACTAATCCAGAAGCAGTATTAAATAAAACTTTATGAGAAAGGGCAAGATTTTAATCTCCACAAACAAAAAGTTCCTGTCTCCCTTTACAGCAGGTTATATTATAGTTCCCAGGAAAGTAATTTCGTCAATATAGGAAAACTGGACCAGAAAGAACATTCCATTCAAAATCTAGCAAAGAATGAATCATACGAAATACTAATCCACATATCATCAAAAAGGTCCCAATATCCCAATACTAAAGAAAGATAATCAGGTTAAGAGAAAACAAGGAAAACCCAACAGCAGATGTAAAGAATTCAGAGAGGGTGAAGGAAACTATGACCAATAACTTGGGAAACATTGTCGCGCGCACAGAGAGCATGATTTGGCTCAAAGATAAGAAATCCAATGCCTCACCACCACAAATTTACAACATATATAAGCACGTTCAACTATCTTTGGCCTCGGAGATCTACTGCAGAGCAGTTTCCACAGATGAATTTTCAATAGCAGCGAAGTGCAAGACAAGAGTTCAGCAAGGATGGCCTATCAATTATACATCTGTTGCTTTGTGTCATTGATAAGCCTGGCTATATATGTGAAGCAAGCAGGGTGATAGATGTAATTCCGAAAATCATTCAGTTTTTCATTACTGGGAAAGTTGAAAAAGAGTCTTGCTCACTTTTAAGCATAAATTTCAAGACTCAATATCAGCTTTTTGCGATACCTAGAAAATTTTCACCTTCATGAACTTTTAACTCTATGCCAGCAACGATGGCATACAACTAACCAAAAGCTGACTTCACAAGAAAGCTTCGTTATGGAGAACCCGGAACAATACTAACTTATCAGTATATATATATATATAAACATACTAATAATGTCAAGGAAATACTTGGTAGCAGTCATACACAGTCCTTTATTCTCCATGCGCAGCTTCCTATTTCTGGATTTCTCTTTGACAGTTTGATTTTGTTTCTACAATTTTGTCAATCTTCATACTTGATTTAGTCTCAATGGCAGATCTAATGGGCTCAGGAGTCATAAACAATGTGTAGCTCCTTTTCAGCAACTCTAGCTTGTTCAGTATATAAAGGGAACTTGTTACTCTTTCCATTCTTTTTACTTGGGGAATCTAAGACATTTCTTTCCCACCATGGTTTTCTCATCTTCTTATTCTGATATAGTTTAAATGCAAACATATATGGTTACAGTATCTTTCATGTAACTTATTTCTATGTTTTAATTTGGAAAGAAAACTAATCAATTACTGCTGAATCTAGACCAAGTTGGTCAATTTTAACCACAATACTGAATTAGGCAATTATATATGGATGAAGGTAGTATTACTTCACGCAATAGAATCAACAGATAAGATTATGCAATTCCAGTTGAAAGAAACACCGATGCACCAAACCCAATCTTATAAGATAATAACGGAAACTTCTGAATAACAAGCTTGATGGGATTTAACATCAAGAATATGGCTGAGCACAGCCCCAGGGGCTCAATTTGTTAAGTATAGCATTCAAGTCATTCACATTGATAAAGTAAAGTGTAAGGCAGAAAAGGAAAGGAGCCAAATGTAGGCAGAGAGATTTCTTAGATATGAGGTACCTACAGAACCATCCAGTAGGCACTCCATTAAAATTGCGAAGGATCAATTAGGGTACGTAATTTTCCAGCATCAAAACGGTCGACCTCTGCAACTTTTGTGAATTCCGGAAGAGAAGTTCAATACACAACAGTCTGTGCATGAAGCTGTGTTGCTGCAACTTCTTTCATAACCTTCAGTGAAGATGGATTTCACATCATTCTTTTTACCCTTTCTTTCCTTTATTTTTGACTTTTAAGGCCATCCAAGCGCTCTGAAAAAAGTGAACATCTGAAAGAGGATTGCCTTCAATCTCATCTGGAGAATCAGATTCACAACACATTCATAGCAGTAACATAGCCTATGGAGATTCCATTCCGGAAATCAGCGGCAGGGAGCAAAAGAAGAAAGAAAGAAGTTAGATCATGATGGAGGAGCCATTGAGATCACTATAAAGGAGAATGAGGAGTCACGGAACCATACGGATGAAGAAAGTGAGTCGAAAGATACTTTGTCCTGACAAGAGGAATGGCCACATAGGGGGTTTTTTCGGTGGAGAAACAGGCTGTGCTTGATCTATTTGAGTGGTTGGTATTATATTTTCCTCGTTCCACCCTGCTGAAAGACCATCGGCTTGAGTTTTTTATTTTTCAGTAGATAATAGACCCGTCCCTTTACTCTTCTTCACTTAAATTCCAGGCTTATGATCTACCGTGGGTTCAAAGCCATGAGGGTTCAAAGCTGTCACATGCGCCTAATCCATACATCACGCTCTATGCACTGACCACTAGACCAAAAACTTGGGCCAAGACACTTGGCTTTCTTCCAAAACTCAAGCTTGAAGTCAAACACCTAGTTCTCAAGAGTAGTTAATTCCACTTTGAGTTAGTTTGTGAAATTTGTTACTACAAACAGGTCACCAAAAGCAATATCAAGTTTTCTAAAGGCATCGAGACCAAATACAATTAAAATGTACTGATACTAGAAGCAGTTAAATGATACATCATAAAGGCTAATCAAATCCTTAGCATGGCTTTGCCAGTGGAACTACACCTAGAAGTTCTTTCTGTCAAAAGAAGAAGAGATTGACTAATAGAAAATAAAATAAACAAAATATCTGCGAAGAAAAATTAATCTACATAGTTCATTAAAAATGATTTAAAAGAGAGTTTGTAGTAGCCATCAAAATCATTTTTAAAGTCATGATTCTTCAGAGTGTTTATTTTGCTTCTAGTCTAAAGAAACAATTATTTCATAGAGTTTAAATAAAAGTAACTTCTATATCTACTTGAGTACTACTTTTTTTTCTACTTGACTAATATCTTTTATCACATAAACAATGAAAAAGTGTCTAGTCGCCTCAATATCCGAAATAAATAAGTTTAAGTATTTCATTGAAAAAGGGGAGAAGGAACACATGGCCAATAAGAAAGACGTCTACGGTAAGTTTGGGTGTCCCGGCACTTTTTTCATTGCAAGAAGGGTGTGCGCACGAGCATGTGCAGGAATCATGTTGATTGATCGCTCAGTTATAGGGTATGTTCGAATTCAAGTCTTGCCCAAAAAGGTTACGGCATAAGATCTAACTCAGATAATAAAATCTAAGTCCTATAACTAAAACATTATTTTTAAATAGATCATTGTTATTCAATAGCTTCTTACTTGTGTTAAGCTTTAATTGTACTTGTAAATTATTGCCTTAAAAGAAAGATAAGAGAGGAAAAGGGAATCTTAAATCAAAATAAAGCTAGAGTTTAGAGACTATAGAAGTTATCACAAAATTCACAAGACTGACTTTCTTTAATTTTCTTCTTGTCAAAATGAAGAGTGATCAAGATCATAATAAAGGTTTAATCACGTTGTTATGCAAGGCTGAATCTATGATGTATCAAAATCTTTAAAGTAAATAAGTTGAGATAGTTTCCTAAACCTGTTCTAATCAACCGTCAAGTGAAGTTTTCACCAATGGTTTGCCATGATTCGGCAGCAAGACATGAAATCAAAACTTAAACATCTAGATACTAGAGTAAAATCAAGATAAACTAAGGACATTGATAAGGTTGACATACCTCAGAAGTCACCAGAGGTAAATATATTAGGTGTATCCTCCATAATGTATCCACATAAAAAGTCTACCTTTTTTAGCATATGTAAGGTAAAAATAGAAGTTTTTTTATGGACTGATAAGAAAAAGCAAAAGTTTTTTCTGTACTTCTATCTCTAGTTCAATATAATGGACACGCGTCCACATTGTCAAAAAAAAAAAAAACACACTTGGCCACGCGTCCTACTCCAATAACACTTAAATATTTAACTAAACTTTCATAACAAGATATTCGATACATTATCCGTCAAATATTTAGACTGTTAACAAAACTCTTGAAGAGAAAGGGCTTTGACTTCACCAAAATTCAACTAAAGTTGCCCTTCCCTCTAGATTTAGTGTAAATTCTGGCAAATTGAAATTGGGAATTTATAGTAGAAAGATTCTTGAAACTTGATATAGAAATAATATAAGAACAGAAGCTATTTGTAATCAATACACATAAAACTTCGAACATTTAACAGAAGTGTTCATGTAGCTTAGAGGTAGGCGAATAAAACGCCATGTTGACCAACCAGTATTACGTTATTCAAGAACCTCACCTTGAAACCCAGGAAAAAGAAGCTACATTGATTCATCAACATAAACTTAAAGCTTACATGATTTTCTTGTATAGGTATATTTGTATAGATAATTATTTGCCCCCAATAAAAAATGACTTCAGAAGTATTACTATAAGCTCCTATACGACAACGAGCAGCAGTAACTCACTAACCCCACAGGCGATTACAATTCCCTATGCATTTTGCAAGCTAACTTACAGAATGGCATTGAATTCTCCCAAAGCTATTCTTCAGATTTTTTAGGTTTGTTCTTGTTACCGTATATCAATCCTGTTTCCTGCCAAGTTTCATGAAAGATAAGACTAATATACAATACAGCTCAGACCAGTTGATGGAAATCAAAAGGGCACAGTACCTGTGGATCAGGAATTGGTTTTCGCTTCTCAACATAACGATAAGAATCTGAAGCAGCAGCTAAAGCCGCCTTTTCCTGTCAACCCCAAAATTTTAACAAAATACTTGTAAATACTAAAACTTGCTAGTTGATTGGAATTGAGGGTTAGTTGATTGATTGACGTGCAAATACTAGAACAAAAAAAATAAAAATGGTATTTTTTTGAAAAGAATATTACCTCTTGTTGTCTCTTGAGTTCCTGAGAGGGCTTGACCCAAAGAAAGTAAGCTAAGGTACCGGCGACAACCCAAGATGCTAAATTGCTTCCACCCCTTAAACCTCCGGTTAAGTTTCCGAAAAAGGATCTAACATTACCCACCGATTTCCTCCAACCAGTTGCCATTTGAATTCCTTTCTCCTTGCAAAATTCAGTTTTTTGCCTGATTTCTTGCTCTATAATTCACAAATTGAAGTTAAGTGTAGCTCATGCAGAAATTAATCGACAGTTGAAGGATTTAACCTTTTTTTAATTGTACAGTTGAAGGATTTAACTGCAGGAATAGAGGGGAACCGATACTGTCACTGGGAATTTTGCCGTGGGCCTTTGATGGATTGGGTTTAGCCACGCTTTTGCATTCGTACCCATTTTTTGTGCCACGTTTTAACTTATATCCGTTTTATAAAAAAAATTACATTCGTACTCGTTTTTACATATAACTTCAGCATGCGGGGTTGAAATGCAAAGGCAATCACGCAAAACTTCAGCAATCTAGTAGACGAGCCTGAAGTAGCTTGCGAACTTCAGCTCTTGAGCTAAAGTTGTCTTTGCAACTAGGCAACTAACTTCAGCTCTAGAGTTAGAGCTGAAGTTAGCTCTAGTAAATGGGGAACTTCAGCTCTAGAGCGGAAGTTTTTGTCTTTGTAACTGAAGTTCCCCAGTTAGACAAAAACTTCAGCATATGAGGCTGAAGTTCCCCCAGTTACACTGGGGAATTTCAGCTCTAGACCTGAAGTTTTGTCTTTGTAACTGGGGAACTTCAGCATACGGGGCTGAAGTTCCCCAGTTATAAAGACAAAAACTTCAGCATACGGGCTGAAGTTTCCCAGTTTACAAAGACAAGAGCTGAAGTTTTGTATTTGTAACTGGGGAACTTAAGCATACGGGGCTGAAGTTCCCCAGTTATAAAGACAAAAACTTCAGCATACGGGCTGAAGTTTCCCAGTTTACAAAGACAAGAGCTGAAGTTTTGTATTTGTAACTGGGGAACTTAAGCATACGGGGCTGAAGTTCCCTAGTTATAAAGACAAAAACTTCAGCATACGGGCTGAAGTTCCCCAAATTACAAAGATTGTAAACTGGGGAACTTCAGCATACGGGGCTGAAGTTCCCTAGTTATAAAGACAAAAACTTCAGCATACGGGCTGAAGTTCCCCAGTTTACAATCTTTGTAATTTGGGAACTTCAGCCCCGTATGCTGAAGTTGTTATCTTTATAACTTGGGACTAGGAAACTTCAGCTCTAGAACTGAAGTTTTGTCTTTGTAACTGGGGAACTTCATCCCGTATGCTGAAGTTTTGTCTTTATAACTGGCGAACTTCAGCTTAACTGGTGAACTTCAACTCAGCGGGGGAAAGGGGGCTGGAGTTATTTAAAAAGTGGGTACAAGTTAAAAGTTTTAAAAAAACGGGTATAGTTTAAATGGGGGCGACCAAATAGGGTGCCCCGCATAATTTTTACGGTTTAGCTAGATATTTAATGGCACAATATCTTAGGTGTCTGTTAGCCTATAAAGTGGCTGACTCCTATCAATGTGGTTGGACTTCTATTTATCAGGCTGATCCATTTCCTTAACCGTGAAAATAGCACAGGCAAGCTAGTTTTCGGACTGGTAATTAAAAAATAGTCACTATTTTGCTATACAGAAAGTTCCAGCATAATATACTGGAGATTTGTGCACCTGTGTATGAACTTCTAGCATATTATGTTGGAACTCCAACACACGGAAAGCTCCAGTATAATATACTGGAGATTGGAGAACCTGTGTATGAGCTTCCAGCATATTATGCTGGACCACTATGTTATGCCGGAACTTCATTATATTATACTGGAACTTCAGTACATTATGTTGAAATATTTTTCGGATTTTGAATAGTGTTTTCATTCAGATTTATCTTTACAAGAAAAGTGGCTAACTTTTGATTACTTTTGAAACTGTGGCTATTTTTCAACTACCACTCGTAAATCGGGCTATTTTTGAATTTCACCCTCCTTAATCTGGTTGAGCCCAAGTTAAAGTTCAGCCCAAATGAAATCAATGTAAAAGCTTTCTTCTTCACTATTGCTTTCTTCCTCTTTGTGCTTAGGGCTTCTTCTTCTTCTTCTTCTTCTTCTTCTTCTTCTTCTTCTTCTTCTTCTTCTTCTTCTTCTTCTTCTTCTTCTTCTTCTTCTTAGTTGCAAACGAGTTTATTAAATTTGTTATTGTTTTGATAATTTGACGGTTGGGGTTTGTGTATGATATTTGAAAGTTGTATTTCAAATTTGAGCTCATTTAGAGTAGATTTAGGTGTTAAATCATGTGTTAGATTGTTGAAATTCGAAGAACAAGGTTATGTTCAGAATTTCATATTGAAAATCTAAAGTTACATTGAAGAGATTGAACTAATTGAGATTCGAATGTTTGAAGTTGCATTTGAAAGATAGAAGAATTTCATATTCGAAATCTGAAGTTGCATTGAAGAGATTGAACTACTTCAGATATGAATTTCTGTGTTGCATGTGGAACTAAGAGGGTGTTTGGATTGGCTTTCAAGCTGGTCAAATCAGGGTTTAATCTCTTTTTAGCTTTTTGTTAATGTTTGACAAAGTTAAAAAGTTCTTAAAATAAGTTAAAAACCAAAATCAATAAGTTGGATATTATTTTTTGGCTTAAAAGTTAGTTCTATTGAAAAGCCACGTTTTAAAGCCAATCCAGTCGTGTACACACAACCCTATGCGCCCTCCCTTGTGGTATTCATCCGGATTTCTCTATTCGTAGTGAATTTATGAATTTGAATACTTCTAACACTGAATTCTCTTTTGTAAATTCAACTTGACTTGTACTTGGAATAGAGAAAAAGGGTATTCAATTGAAATCCAGTTTTTTTCTTTTTTTCGCTTAGATGTGCTCGGCAGATGCTAAAGCAAGAGCGTGATGGCAAGAAAGCGGTGCCACACGACACCGCTTCATCGAAAAATTGTACGAGATGTATATAATAATATTGTACGATATAATAAAATAAACAAAATGACATTACTTAACATATATTGTCGCATGGCATGCTGGTTAAGTTCTTATTTTTTTTCTAAGAGGTCAGAGTTTCAAACCACAACTTTTTCAAATAATTTGATTTGAGAAAGCTTCTATTGTTAAAATTTCTCCCAAGGTATAATTCAACTCACAACCTTTTATAACTTAAGACTCTGTAAAATCAATGGACTAAGGCTATTTCTTGTTCAGTAATATGATAATTAATATTATTTATTCTTCGCTCTTCTATAAATATCGATACCGCTTGTGAAAAATTCTGGGCACGCCCCTAAAGATAGGAGAACTTCATATTTGATTTCTGAAGATGCATTGAAGAGATTGAACTACTTCAGATGCGAACGGGTACACTTACAAAATTTTGTGCAATACAGTTATAACTTCAATGGTAACCTCGAAATTGGGTATATATGAAAATGCCACATTCTTGGCATTTGGGGCAATAATGTCCTATTTATGCTATTTTTTGACCAACGAGCAAAACTTAAAGTTTAACAAATTTTGTCCCATGATCGGAACTTTTAACTTTGAAGGTTTGCGCATTTTTTGAACAATTGGAATTGATAAATACCACTTGTTACAGTGTCCTATTTATACTATTTTCTACGTTTCATGCGCGGAAACAACAACACAAGTTTGATAAACACATTTTTAAGATTAAGTTTACACCAACAATTTGTTCTTTATTCGTATGAATTGATTCTACTGAAGTATTGCAACAGATAATAGGTAATTACTATTGGAAAATTTGATTATTATGGAGAATAGGATTTATCAAAGCTTGAGGTGTGTCAAGGACACTGTCCTTAAGAATATTTTGCTCGCACAATAATGAATAAAATTAGGCGTATCCCCAAGATTCAACAAGTCCTTCCAGTTATAAAACTGGGAACAAAACTAGCAGAAAATTCAAGAAAGAAACCCAACATATAGAAAAAAGAAGATGATTAAGAAAGTTATGTTAGAAAGTGTGTCTTTAGCTTTTCAAAGACCATGTTTATATAGGTGTTGCTCTAACTGCTAAATAATAGCTATTTAACGACTACATAATGGCTAGTTTGACTCTATTAAATATAAAATAATTTACTAACTAATAAGTAGATGTAAATAATATTTGAAAGAGAAAAAGATTTTTCAAACTAAGATGGACATTACCTTTTGAGATATCACTAATTTTATAACAATCCGCCACATATCTCAAAAGGGATATAAAAAATAAATTGTAAATAAAGAAAGAAAGAGAGTATAATTTGCTGGATGTCGAGTATATAAAATTCTTTTTTATTACCAAGTATCAATATTTACAACTCATCTAAGCTATTGCAAAATTTCTCTAACGTACCCCTACTGGACATGTAGCCCCAGTTTGGTGATACCTAGCATTTGCTATTCCTATTACTTCTTCTTCTTCCATTACTGCCCTATTCTAGTTAACTTTCGGATCCCGATTCAACGTATCCATTGCTCTATCTAGATAAGGGAATTTAGCTGCCCTTATGTGCACTTCCTGGATGATAAGATGAAGTATAATAGTGTTTATCCTTCTCTTCTTCTGGAAGATCACAAAGTTCCTCTCTTGCCAACAATGATAAACAACAGATGCTAGTGTCATTCTATATATTGTTTCCTTGCACTCTTCCCTTTGGTCACCTTTGCCAGCCATGTTATTTCTTCCTGCCATGAATGTTGTGTTCTTCATATTCCTTGCCATCTTAGTAAGCCATTCCAGATCCTCCCTGTTATCTCACATTTAAAGAATATTTGTTGCAATGTCTCATTTTCTTTGTTACACAAAGAACATGTTTGATCTGTAATTACACCCCACCTTACCAATCCCTCTTTGGTTACTAGCCTTTTTTGAATTGTCAATATTAAAATGAATATCCATTTGGGCTGCCCTTGGTTATTGCACAATAACTTCCTCCATGATACTTTTTGAAATTCTCCTTGTAAGGACCTGTATATTTGTTTAACTGGACACTTCACCATTCTCTGAACATCTTCTTCATTAAGCCCTGCCTTAGCAAAATACTCTTTAGCTTGAGATATCTTTTGCACTACCCCGAAAGCATTCTTTGGTTCTGTACTCCAGATTGTGTGGCTCTTTATATAGTAAGTATGTACCCAATATACCCATAGCTTCTCCTTCCTAGTACAGATACTCCATAGCAGTTTGTAAATAACAACTTTATTCCACAGTGCCACATCAATGAAATTCAACCCCCTGCAACCTTAGGTGATCATAGCTTCTCCCAGGGTGTATAAAATTCATCTGGTGTCTTATAGACTATTAACCAGATATAGATATAATAAGATTTAACTTATAGAATAATTGGTGAAGTTGACAACTTCTATGAACCAAAAATTCTTGTTGTAAGCTAGAGATCTTATTCATCATATTACACCCCCACAATTTCTGTTGTTATCGCGGTTTTTCACTAATAGGCCATGCGCGCCTGATTTTCACGAGTGCTCTAGAAATTTTACCATAAATTTCATAAGAGAGGCCCCACTCCACACTCATATAGGTCTATCCATCAAGTATATTCTTTAGCGCAATACACCACCTACAAAAGGCTATGGATTATTGGATTGAGATTATAATAACTCAACTTCACATTCTTTGCAGTCTTGCACTATATGCACAGGCACCCCATAGGAAGAGACATAATTTAATAGTGCATGTTTGATCAACTAATGACTTGTTATTACCCATATGAACCTACTTCATGAGATCTCTAATCACATAGGTTGTATTACCATCATTTTTTATACATCTCAAATTGGCAAAAGTCTCAATCCCTCGATGTTTCACTTAAAATCGATGGATCGGCCAAATCCTATTTTGACTACACATAATATGTATAAAAATTTCTCTCTAAGCAACTGCTTTATCACATTATGTCTCAAGAGAATGTGTCTACTCTTCCCATTGAAAGATTTATTTTCTTACAATGGCTATTGCGCCTTGGCAATCAAAATTCATCGACACAATTGTCGGTTTAATTCTAATGGAATATTGCACATTGGCAATCAAAATTTATCGATACAAATATTATTGGTTTAATTCCTAGTGGAATACTTACCAAGGGGTTGCTTAATCACCCTCATTGCCAAAAAATTTCAATACCACAACACCCCATCAAAAGGTGTTCACACAATCACTTGCGTGTTTTTACTCATCAGAAATATCACCACCGTATCCTTCTACTACAGTGAAAAGTCACATATAGAATACTAACTCATAGTACTTCTCAAGTAACGCATAGAATCATCTCCTATGAAAAGAAACTTGACTTCCATACAAGTGCCTTTTGAAATATTCAAAACATATTATAATTTATTTTCTTTTGGTATCATTCATATTCAAATACCAAAGTAAAATTTTCTAAACATAGAAGCAACTTTAACTTCTATAAAAATATCTCAAATTAGTAAGAAACTGGTCATAATACGGAAGCTCATAATTCAATAATTTTTTCATCACCCAAATGAATAAGAGACTCAAAGCAAAATAACATTTCAGAGCCAAAACAAAATATATTTTTTATCTTCAAACACAAATTTTCACAACAATAAATCTCAATTTTAAAAGGCTTTTTTAGAACACTAACAAACAATTTTTCTCACATTTTTCCTTTTAGGATCAAGTTAAATAACTCTGGACACCACGACTCCCCACATTTTCGAAAATTTCAAGTTAAGGAGATAACCTTTTCCAACTCATAAAGAGTTCTACTTTATCAATAACAAGCTAATAATATAGCTTCACGCCGAAGATTTTTCTTCTATTTAGCTACATTATTAGATTCAAAAGAATATAAAGGTCTTATATTATGCATTATTTCTGACTACATCACATCATCGTAGTAAGTTTGTTCACATTTTTTATACAAAAATAATCAAACCTCGTAGTACCTTAGAGTCGCCAATGTCTCAATTACAAATTGTTCTAAATAACTTTATTTAGATGGACAAATTAATATTCTCATGGCTCAAATAAATTAGTTATGCCATATTTGAATAAATAAAAAGCAAAAATATTAAGATCTATGTACAATTACTCATACTATGTCATCATCAACAAATATTTTAAGAAAGTAATATTAAAAAGATAGGTAAGTTTCCGTAGAATATGTCTAGTTGATATGGCACTTATAAGATTAGAAACATAAACAAGGTAATTTTCTTCTTCATATATATATATCTATTGGAAGAATATCATTTCTACTAGATCAATTTAACAAAAAATTTCACCATTTTAAAAACTAATTGAACTAAAAGAACAACATGACCTTTTCCATCATTTCAAAAAATAAAATTCACATAAACTTAAGAGAGTCATTTTCTTCGATCTTATATGTATCAACTAAGCAGATAAAATGCAAACAAATTGCACCATATACTACACAACCAAGATTCTAGTTAATTTAAAATTAATAGGTGAGTGGTAAACAATATAAAACTAAATCTCATATAGTTAAAAGAGAACAAAAAGAATGAATACCATTTTATAAAAAATTATAGATAACTGGGAGAATATATACCATGTTATCAATATTGAACATCGATATACTGCCAAGTGGAATTAGAACAATGACTAGAATAGTTCGCCCATACAATAATGAATAAAATTAGGCGTATCCCTCAAGATTGAACAAGCTCTTCCAGTTATAAAACTGGGAACATAACTAGCAGAATATTCAAGAAAGAAACCCAGCATATAGAAGGAAGAATATGATTCAGAAAGTTATGTTAGAAAGTGCTCTTTAGCTCTTCAAAGACCATGTTTATATAGGTGTTGCTCTAACGACTAGATAACTACTAGTAACAGCTAGTTTATGTAACGACCCGATCGGTCGTTTTGAGAGTTAATGCCCCGATCCCCTAATAACTGCATCTCTCATATCTATTTATGTTATTGAAACTTGTCGTAGTATTGAGTGATAAACTTCGGAGTGATTTTGGACACAGTCCTTAAATGTGGATTTTAGCCTTTGAAATCAGGTCATAGCTAGATCTATGTGAAGACGGATCCGCAATGGAATTCCGTCGACTCCGTTAGCTCCGTTGGGTGACTTCGGGGTTAGGAGCGTGTTCAAAATATATTTTCGAGGTCGGTTGTAGATTTATGCTTGAATTGACGAAAGTTAGAATTTCGGTAATTTCGGCTAATAGGTGAAAATTTGATATCAGACTCGTAATGAAATTCCGAAAGCGACAGCAGGTCCATAATGTCATTTATGACCTGTGTGCAAAATTTGAGGTCATTTAGATGAGTTTTGATGTGTTTCGACATCGGATGTGAATTTTGGAAATTTCATAAGTTCTTAGGTCTGAATCCATGCATAATTGATGATTTTGATGTTATGATATGTGTTTTGAAGGCTTGACTAAGTTTGAATGAAGTATTAGGACTGGTTAGTAAGTTTGGTTGAGGTCTCGGGGGTGTTTCGGAGGCTCGACTGGTGATTTTGGAACTTGGAACACAACTAACCATTTCTGGTTTTGGTGTTCCGCACTTGCAGATAGGGAGCCGCAGGTGCGGAGTTGGGGCTCGCAGATGCGAAATTTAGGCAGTGGTTGCCAGTGGTCGTAGGTGCAGTCTGATTTCCGCAGGTGCGGGACCGCATATGCGGCCAAGTGACCGCAGGTGCGGCCCCAGCCCTGTTAAGTGACTTTCCGCACCTACGATGAATTTTCCGCAGGTGCAGTACCGCAGGTACGGTCCAAGAGTCACATGTGCGGTATCCCTGTGCTGTTTATACAAAATTCCGAGGGTTTGAAATTCATAACTCCAAAAACGATTTAGATCTCGGGTTTTGGCGATTTTCAGTGGGTTTCAAAGAGGCGATTCATAGGTAACATTCCCTAATCTTAATTCACTTGTATACCATTAATCTCTATTAATTTCCTCAATATAATCAATTAATTTGGATGAAAAATCATGAAATTGGGATGAAACTTCCCCAAGTAGAAATCTGAGGATTTAGGGAGATTTAGACGTCGGATTTTGATGATTCTTGTTCGAGTGAGTTCGTGAGTGAATGAGTGTTCGGAATTTATAATTTTTATCCGTTTCTGAGACGTGGGCCCGGGGGACTTTTTGGGCGAATTTCCTAATTTCGCGTATTAGCTTCGAACTTATTCGTTATTTTGTTTTCTTGAAATGATATTTACACTATACAATCGAATTGACTAGATTTGGGCCACCCGGAGTTGGATACTCATAGCAAGAGCGTGGTATTGAGTTGATTAGCGCAATCAAGGTAAGTGGCTTGCCTAACTCTGTGTTGGGGACTTCTCCTTAGGCATTTTCATACTGATTTTGTTACATGGACGCCGTGCGTGAGGTGACGATTGTGTACACGGGTCATTGTTGCTAAAATTCTACTTTTCCTTCCATGGCATCACTCGTTTTCATTCCTATATTACTGTTTTCTGTCTTAACTAAGTAGTTAGCTTAAGAATAAGCATGCCTACCTGTCCTTACTTGATTTCCTCTTATTTGCTACTAGTTGCACCATGCTTAGGTAGTTTTACTTTATTCTTGCATGTTATTTTTCCTGAACTGTTTAATTAAGCCGTATCCGACATACTTCTGCAATGCATATTTAAATTGGGACTACGGACTGAGATCCGGGAGCTTTCCCCCTGTACAATATTACATATTTAAATTGGGACCACGGACCGAGATCCGAGAGCTTTCCCCATGTACTGCGTTACATATTCAAATTGGGACTACACCGAGATCCGGAAACTTTCCCCCTGTACTGCATACCATATTTAAATTGGGACTAAGGACTGAGATCCGAGAGCTTTCCCCTTGTACTGCATTACATATTTACTGTTGAGATATATGCTGTGCTGAGCCGAGGGCTCTCATACTGTTATTAATTCTTCCAATTTCCATTAATCCTGTTTATCACTACTTATCTATATTTCACTGTTTAAATTTATAACTAACTTGTTTTAAAACTCAGTAGAGCCTTAACCTGACCTCGTCACTACTTGACTGGAGTTAGGCTTGGTACTTACTGAGTACCGAATGTGGAGTACTCACGCCCTTTCCTGCGCATGTTTTTCCCATGTGCAGATCCAGGTACCAACATACAACACTATGGCTAGGAGTACCCTAGTAGCTGTTCAGGAGATCGCGAGGTAATTCTGTCGCTTCCGCAGAATCTCATGAGTGTCCTTCCACTCTAGTATAGATACAGGAGATATATAGATACATTTTCCTTATCCTTTGTATATAGCTACAGTAGTTCAGAGTTTGTGACGTTCCGGGTTTTGGGAAAGTAAAAGCTGTAAATGCCGAGTGGCAAAAATTTATAGTATAGCTTCTTCTTTACTATTTCTATTATTGTTTTGTCTTATTTTTCGCAAATTTTTAGGTTTACCTAGTTGTAGAGACTAGGTGTCGTCACGAGACCGTTCGGAGGGTAATTCAGGTCGTGACAAGTTGGTATCAGAGCGTCTAGGTTCATAGGAGTCACAAGTCACAAACCGGTTTATTAGAGTCTCGCGGATTGGTGCAGATACGTCCGTATCTATCTTCGAGAGGCTATGTAACTATTAAGAACAATCAAATTCTTTGGAATTCCTTATCGTGCTAGATACTGTCATCAAATTCTTAAACTTTGTTCTATTCTTGCTTACAGATGGTTCATACTCGTACCGGACGTACTGATGACCAGGCACCCGAGCCCCCAGTCAGAGCCACCAGAGGCAGGGGCCGGGGCAGAGAATGAGCATGCGGTGCAGCCCGAGCACTGGCTAGAGCAGAGGCAGAGGATCCCCCAACAGCCACAATTGGAGGGGCACAGGAGGTCCCTACTATTACTCCAGCCCTCCAGGAGACATTGGCTCAATTCTTGAGTGCCTTCAGTACTCTGTCTCAGGCAGGACTACTTCTGATAGCTCCAGCTACTTCCCAGGCCGGGGGAGGGACACAGACTCTCGCAGCCCGTACTCCTGAGCAGAGGGTTCATATTGGGCAGGTTCCAGAGTACATTCCTATGCCCCTAGCAGCTCCAACTCAACATAAGTCTAGGGTAGCTATACCTGAGGTAGAGCATCTCCGACTTGAGAGGTACAAGAAGTACCACCCATTTGAGTTCAGCGGATTAGCTTTAGATGACGCTCTGGGTTTTCTTGAGGAGTATCATCGCATTCTCCGCACTATGGGTATCATGGAGACGATTGGGGTTTCCTTCACTGCTTTCCAGCTGAGAGGAGAAGCTTATCAGTGGTGGCGTGCTTTTGAGCTGAGTAGTCCGGACGAGGCAGCCTCACTTACTTGGGATCAGTTCTCCGAGATGTTTTTACTTGAGTTTGTCCCTTAGAGCCTCAGGGATGCTTGGCGTGCAGAGTTTGAGCAACTACGCCAGGTTACCATGACTGTGTCAGAGTATGCAGTCCGTTACAATGATTTGGCTTGTCATGCACCAACTTTGGTTGTCACTGTCAGAGAGAGGGTTCAACGCTTTATTGAGGGACTCCACCCCAGTATTCAGACTAGCATGGCCAGAGAGCTGGAGACAGATATCACTTACCAGTAGGCCATGAGTATTTCCCGGAGGATTGAGAGTATGTTAGCCCAAGGCAGGGAGGAGAGAGAAGCCAAGAGGTCTCGAGAGACTGGTCATTTTTCGGGAGTTCGTGCACCAACTGCACGCTATGGTAGGGGTTTTGTGAGTCGCCCCATTCATTCAGTCCTTCCAGAAGCCAGTGGTATCCAGCTCCTCCTAGACCTCAGGAGCCTTATTATGCACCACCAGTATGTCATGTGCCTCCTACTCGAGGTGCTATCACTGGCCAGTCCAGCAGGCCAGTTCAGAGTCAGCAGCAGCCGCTACGTCCTCAGAGGGGTTGTTTTGGATGTGGTGACCCTCGTCATGTGATCAGAGATTGCCCTAGAGCTAGGATGGGTGCACCACCTCACAATTATCAGGTTCCACGTCTTCCACTGGGTCCTTCAGCTATTCTTCCAGCCCCAGCTGCTACCCCACCTTCTCAGACAGCTCGAGGTGGAGGTCGGGGAGGTCGAGGTCGCCCTAAAGGGGGAGGCCAGGAAAGATATTATGCTCTCCCAGCCCGCTCAGAGGCCTTTGCTTCAGATTCGGTCATCACAGGTATTGTCCCTGCTTGTCATAGGGATGCATCCGTGTTATTTGATCCAGGTTCTACGTACTCATATGTATCTTCTTACTTTGCTCCACATTTGGGGATATCTGGGGATTCTTTGAGTTCCACCGTATATGTTTCTACTCCTGTGGGAGTCTCTTGTTTTGGACCGCGTATATCAGTCGTGCTTGATTGTTATTAGTGGTTTTGAGACCAGGGCTGACTTACTATTACTCAGCATGGTAGATTTCGATGTTATTTTGGGTATGGACTGGCTGTCTCCCTACTATGCTATTCTTGATTGTCACACCAAGACCGTGACGCTGGGTATGCCAGGATTACTGAGGTTAGAGTGGAGAGGTTCCTTAGAGTATACTCCCCGCAGAGTCATTTCTTTTCTTAAGGCTCTGCGGATGGTTGAGAAGGGATGTGATGCGCATTTGGCTTATGTGAGAGATGTTAGTGTTGAGACCCCTACAGTTGAGTCAGTTCCATTTGTCAGGGACTATCCTGATGTATTTCTAGCTGATCTTCCGGGTATGCCGCCCGATAGAGACATTGATTTCGGTGTTGACTTGTTGTCGGGCACTCAACCCATTTCCATTCCTCCCTATCGCATGGCTCCTCCTGAGTTGAAGGAGTTGAAAGAGCAGTTGCAGGAGTTGGTTGACAAAGGTTTCATCAGGCCCAGTGTATCACCTTGGGGTGCTCCGGTGTTGTTTGTGAAGAAAAAAGATGGTTCGATGCGTATGTGTATTGACTACCGGTAGCAGAATAAGGTGACCGTGAAGAACAGGTACCCATTGCCTCGCATTGATGATCTGTTTGACCAGTTACAGGGTGATAGGGTGTTCTCCAAGATTGATCTGCGTTCAGGTTATCATCAGTTGAAGATTCGGGAGCCGGATATCCCGAAGACTACATTCAGGACTAGATATGGCCACTATGAGTTCCTTGTTATGTCATTTGGGCTAACTAATGCCCCAACAGCCTTTATGCACCTGATGCACAACGTATTTCAGCCTTATCTTGATACTTTCGTCATCTTGTTCATTGGTGACATTCTGGTATATTCTCGGTCCCAGGAGGATCATGAGCAGACTTTGACATTTTGGATATCCCGAAGACTGCCTTCAGGACCAGATATGGGCACTATGAGTTCCTTGTTATGTCATTTGGGCTGACCAATGCCCCAGCAACCTTTATGCACTTGATGCACAACGTATTTCAGCCTTATGTTGATACTTTCCTCATCGTGTTCATTGATGACATTCTGGTATATTCTCGGTCCAGCACTTGAGGACCGTGCTTCAGAATTTGAGAGAGAAGAAGTTATATGCGAAATTTTCTAAGTGTGAATTTTGGCTTGATTCTTTGGCATTCCTAGGCCATGTGGTATCTTCGGATGGGATCAAGGTAGACCCGAAGAAGGTAGACGCGGTGTAGAGTTGGACTAGACCGTCTTCAGCTACTGAGATCCGAAGCTTCCTTGGTTTGGCTAGGTATTATCGCCATTTTGTGGAGGGATTTTCATTCATTTTAGTGCCCATGACCAGACTGACCCAGAAGGGTGCCCCTTTCATATGGATTGAGGAGTGCGAGGAGAGCTTTCATAAGCTCAAGACATCCCTGACTACAACTCTTGTGTTGATATTGCCTACCGGTTCCGGGTCCTATACAGTCTATTGTGATGCTTCGAGGATTGGACTGGGAGTGGTGTTGATGCAGGACGGTAGGGTGATTGCCTACGCGTCCAGGCAGTTGAAGGTGCATGAGAAAAACTACCTTGTTCATGATCTCGAGTTGGCAGCGATTTTTCACGCCCTGAAGATATGGCGTAATTATTTATATGGTGTTCCCTGTGAGATATTCACGGATCACTGGAGTTTGAAGCACATATTCAGGCAGAAGGTTCTCAATTTGCACCAGCGTAGGTGGTTGGAGTTGCTAAAGGACTATGACATCACTATACTATACCATCCAGGAAAGGCAAATGTGGTGGCCGACGCCTTGAGTCGCCGGGCGGAGAGTTTGGGGAGTTTGGCATATGTTCATGCAGCTGAGAGGCCTCTAGCCTTAGATGTTCAGTCCTTATCCAGTCAGTTTGTGAGATTGAATCTTTCTGAGCCTTGCCGGGTGTTAGCTTGTGTGGTTGCTCAGTCAATCTCTTTATGACCGCATCAGAGAGCGCCAATGTGATGATCCCCACCTTCTGGTTCTTCAAGACAGGGTCCGGCGGGGTGATGCCAGGGACATGACCATAGGTGATGATGACATGATGAGGATGCAGGGTCATATCTGTGTGCCAAATGCGGATGGGCTTCGGGAGTTGATTCTTGAGGAGGCCCATAGTTCGCGGTATTCCATCCATCAGGGTACCGCGAAGATGTACCAGGATCTGAGACAACACTATTGGCGGTGAAGGATGAAGAAGGATATAGTGGAGTTTGTAGCCAAATGTCTCAGCTGTCAGCAAGTCAAATGTGAGCATCAGAGACCGGGAGGGTTGCTTCAGTATATTGAGCTTCCAGAGTGGAAGTGGGAGCGGATCACCATGGACTTTGTGGTTGGACTTCCTCGGACTTTGAGGAAGCATGATACTATTTGGGTGGTTGTGGATCGGATGAACAAATCAGCCCATTTCTTTCCAGTGCTAACTACATATTCATCTGAAAGGTTGGCTGAGATTTATATCAGAGAGATTGTTCGCCTCCACGGTATCAAAATTTGATCACGCTCAACTATGTCTTGTAGAAAGACTAAACGGGCGCTGTAAATATAATCCTGGGGTATTATGCCCAGAGTCGATCCCACAGGGAATTGACGTATCAATT